>JANFCV010000390.1:0-164661 GCA_024500475.1 Phthorimaea operculella | reverse complement strand
AACGACAAATGTTGACGTGTTGTCTGAGCGAGTGCTGCTATCTAAGCCATGCTGAATGGGCCGACGTATTGTAAGACTCAATCCTGAGACAAGGTTTGTACAGCAAAATGCAAAGAGAGCAGGGTACACTTAGCTACACAATCTACAAATCTTAGTAAAAGATAAGCAATAGTTTCACAGGTATAAACAGCGTGTTACAGAATGACAATTAATATAGGTTGGAAAGTGAGTGGAAAAGGTCCGTTGTAAAGAGTTGTATAGGTGCATGCTTCACGCTTGTATCCTTGCGGGTCGGCAGAGCGTAAGCGGCAGTGAAAACCGCCATTTAAATGACTGTGTACCTATCACCATAGTATAGTGTCAGGTTGTTAGCCTGTCGCCTAAATTGCATTACACATGTAGGTATATAATTTCGAGAACGATAGGCTTTAATTTTTTTGTAAAACGACTCTTTATAAAGCCCTTTCTACTCTCATTCGTATTTATTTCTCATTCTGTAACACGCTGCAAAAATAATTTATCATTCAAAACACTTCTCCGCCCGACAGTACTGCAGCGCATCCAGTCGATGCACGCTGCGTACATATATTGTTTGAGTGCTTCAGGACCACCGAGCACTGTTTTCGCGCAGTACTTATAAACTATTTATTATTTGAACCACTTCTCTGCAGGCTGAACCACCTGATTGTCCGCAGGATGGTTCCGTGCTTCGGATGGGCACGTTAAACCGTCGCTCCGGTTGCTGTCTATGATGGCGGTCGTTTCACAACCATGTCAGAGGCCTGCTACTTGCAGTAGGCGGTTGAAAACTCTGACACCAGGGTTCATCGGGTCGTTGAACGACTCGGTGTCCCACACGAAAAGAAGAAGTACTGCAGCACATCCAGTCGATGCACGCTGCGTACACATATTGTTTGAGTGCGCCAGGACGACCGAGCACTGTTTTCGTGTGTACACACAACATCTCATGTCTGCCACTTTACATGTTTTATGTGTCTACCGTTGACGTACAGAACGGCTGTTTCAATAGGCCATATTTGTCAGCTGTCGAAATCATGTTAATGCTATGACGTTATGTCTATTTTAGTATATTGATGTGACTTCTAGTATGGTTCTGGGAGCTGTCAAATGTGACCTATTCGAGCAGCTTTACTTTAGCTACTGGTCGTTTATACAGGGATTTATTTATGTACTTAGTCAGCATTTATTTGTTTGAGTGCGTCAGGGCGACCGAGCACTGTTTTCGTGTGTACACACAACATTCATGTCTGCCACTTTATATGTTTCATGTCTCTACTGTCAATTTAGTAGCCACGGTTTTCACCGTCGCTTCATCTTGACAGAAAACGCGCTTTTTGCGTCTAATTATAAGACAATTTTAGTCCTGCTCATCTCCTGTCCTTTTCTAAACTTATTTGACAGAAAGTGATAGCACTAATTTAAGATAAGTTAAGAAAATTTATTTACTGAATAGCGGCCAAATGTTACACAGTAATAAACAATGTATGATTTGAACCATTTCTCCGCTCGACAGTACTGCAGCACATCCATTCCAGCACGTTGTGTTCGGTCCCGGTTGCTGTCTATGATGACGGCGGTCGTTGGACAACCATGTCAGAGGCCTGCTAAGTACTTACAGTAAGCGGTTGAAAACTTTGACACCAGAGTTCATCGGGTCGTTGAACGACTCGGTGTCCCACACGAAAAGAAGAAGAAGTACTGCAGCACATCCAGTCGATGCACGCTGCGTACACATATTGTTTGAGTGTGTCGCGTCGGGACGACCGAGCAATGTTGCCGTGTGTACACACAACATTTATGTCTGCCACTTTATATGTTTTATGTGTCTGTACTGTCAATTTAGTCACCACGGTTTTCACCGTCACTTTACCTTGACAGAAAACGCGTATTTTAGCACTGTTTTCGCGCAGTACTTATAAACAATTTATGATTTAAAACACTTCTCTGCAGGCTGAACCACCTGATTGTCCGCAAGCTTGGTTCCGTGCTTCGGATGGGCACGTAAAGCCGTCGGTCTCGGTTGCTGTCTATGATGGCGGTCGTTACTCAACCATGTCAGAGGCCTGCTACTTGCAGTAGGCGGTTGAAAAACTCTGACACCAGGGTTCATCGGGTCGTTGAACGACTCGGTGTCCCACACGAAAAGAAGAAGAAGTACTGCGGCACATCCAGTCGATGCGCGCTGCGTACACATATTGTTTGAGTGCGACGGGACGACCGAGCACTGTTTTCGTGCAGTACTTTAAACCTTAGAGTATATTAAAGCAAGCTATAGAGTGCGCCTAAATAAAAACTGACGTTAGTAGTCTGGGCGCCACCTCTATGTCTGTCAGTAGCAAAACGACAGTGACAGCACTACTGAACGTCTATAACTTATCATACATTTGACGTCTGCAACTGCTTACGCTCTGACAGTACGCCGGGGCCTAATGCGCGCTCTATAGCTTGCTTATATATACTCTTAAGTTATAAACAATTTAGGATTATTTTGAAACTCTTCTCTGGTCGACAGTACTGCTGCACATCCAGTCGAAGCTCGCTGCGTACACATATTGTTTGAGTGCGTCGGGACGACCGAGCACTGTTTTCGCGCAGTACTTATAAACAATTCATGATTTGAACCACTTCTCTGCAGGCTGAACATTTGTCCGCATGGTTGGAGGTGCTTCGGATGGGCACGTAAAGCCGTCGGTCTCGGTTGCTGTCTATGATGGCGGTCGTTACCCAACCATCTGAGAGTCCTCCCACTTGCAGTAGGCGGTTGAAAACTCTGACACCAGGGTTCATCGGGTCGTTGAACGACTCGGTGTCCCACACGAAAAGAAGAAGAAGTACTGCAGCACATCCAGTCGATGCGCGCTGCGTACACATATAGTTTGAGTGCGTCGGGCCGACCGAGCAATGTTGCCGTGTGTACACACAACATTTATGTCTGCCACTTTACATGTTTTATGTGTCTACTGTTGACGTACAGTACGGCCGTTCGATTAGGCCATATTTGACAGTAGGCAATCATGTTAATGCTATGACGTAATGTTTATTTTTCTTTATTAATGTGACTCTAGATATGTTTCTAGACAAGAATGGTTTGACAGCTGACAAATTATTCGAGCGGCTGTACTTTTAGAGAATTTAAGGTCCCTATCTACTGGCCGTTTATACAGGGATTTATTTATTTACTTAGTCAGCATTTATTTGTTTGAGTGTTTCAGACGACTGAGCACTGTTTTCGTGTGTACACACAACATTTATGTCTGCCACTTTACATGTTTTATGTGTCTACCGTTGACGTGCAGTACGGGCGTTCGATTAGGCCATATGTGACAGCTATCCAAATCATGTTAATGCTATGACGTTATGTCTATTTTAGTTTATTGATGTGACTTTCTAGTATGGGTTTGATAGCTGCCAAGAGCTATTTGAACGGCTTTATTTTAGAGAAGAAACTACCTAAGGGCCGTTTATGCAGGGATTACGGTACAATATGGGAAAATAAAAATACAAAATTCCGATCAGCTGATTTCAGCTAGTATGGTAGGTCCGATTCTTTTTTCTTATTTCTACCAATGTTCCTGGGAAAAGTTGTTCCTTATCTTATCACCAGCTGGTTGTGAGTTTTTTTTGTCGGTCACTAGTAAAATCTCAGCCAGTATTCTGCAAGGAACTTTCATATACCTGCGCCGTAACGTAGATTCACTTTACGACACACCGTATTCTTCTAACAAGAAAATTTTATTGCAAAAGATTCTTTCTTATTATATAGCGCTACGTGCTACGTACACACTGCTACCACTGCTACGGAATTCTACGCGCGTAGCACTGTGGCACCAAAGAGTATTAATATTAGTCGGTGATACAGAAGTAACACCCCCACTTCGTATTTGGGTTTTAATGCAGCTTCAGTGCTATATTATTCTCAGTAATATAAGTATACAAATTTAAAAACCTACTGTCCCACAGCTCTGCTAACAATTTTTAGTAAAATCACAGTGGCAATAGAATGACAGTTGAGTGTCACTGGTATTACAATGGTTAAAGATATAGTGCGTTTCATCTTATAGTTTATGGCGTCATGTTGATAGCATTGGAAATTTGTATGTATGTTTTATGGCGGCAATAATATTACATACTTTCCAATGCTACTAACATGACGCTATAGGAACTATAAGATGAAACGCACTCTAACGGACTTGGGGCCGTTACAAGGAAATTCACGACATGATCACTTGTTTGACAGATCCCATCTTACGTCTCAAGTCTACTCTGTGAAGCTTGAGCCCTACGAGTGTTGCTATCGGTCGCAGCGCAGGTAACTAAAGTACTTTAAAGTAAACGGCAAAGTGTAGGTAGGGTATGAGCATTTAAGTTTCATTATTATCCTCTGGGCATATTTTTATTCTATGATAGCAGCAAGCTGGAACAAGCTACGCCAACAGATTTTGAATTTTTATACTACATCTTCAGAAAATGGAGTCGTGTTTGACAAGTAGGTATGAAGTGAGACAATTCAAAATCCAATATTTATTTATGAAATCAGAAATACTGAGGTAGGTATTTAATACATTATAAAATAACATTATATTAAAATTGAACCCTGTCAATGCAACATCATGCACTGCGCTCACAATCCGCCTGCCAAGCGTGGTGAGTATGGCAATACCCCGATAGGGGAGGCCCATGTCCAGCAGTGGACTGTTGTGGCTGTTATGGTTATGGTTATCGATATCGTAAAGATAAGGTTCTGGCTCGATAAAGTAAAGGTTCTGGCCCGCGAGAAGAATTTTGTATCTCGCAAAATTATGGAAGCTATCGAAATTAACCGACGTCCCAATTTCAACCGGGACGCAGGCTGGGCTCTACCACCAGCATGGAGACCAGTACTGAACAGTGGAGTGCCAGGGCTTAGTGCACAGCCTAATACTGCAGTATCGGATATTGTCAGTTCCTTCTGTCTGCCACCGGGTAGTCTTAATACTGACAACGCATGCCCAAGGACATCTGAATCACCGCCTCCGATAGAGTCGCCGCCGCAGCCACCAGCGCGCCCTGCGTCCCCGCCCGCTGCCCCCTCCGCTCGTGCCTTGCGAGCGTTGGTCCGCAGGCAGTGGCAGGAGACGCTAGCGCGTACAGATGTCACTCCGCCCGATGAAGGTCCACCGACTGGACCGAAACCGTCGCGATACCTACCGCGAGTGAACCCATAACGTAAGTGCCAGAATCCGTGTGATATATAATTAAAATTGACAGCCTTATTGATATATAAACTTTCTTCAATTGTTATTAATTTTATAATCAACCTATTTCCTAATGAGAGTTTATGTATAATCTACCAACACAAATTAGGGAGACGGCAGCGGGGCTCTTTACAGATGGCTCGCTCAGTAGGTACTAGCGACGATTTTGACTCAATTTTTACTGGAATCTCAGAAGAACTCAAGGTAACTAAGAAAATGGTCGCCACGAACGTCTATTTTTGCATTTGAATTGGCTCAGAATCTATAACGTTTTGTATCAGATTTAGAGCTGTATTTCGCCCTCGTCATCAATCTAGCAATATCTTGCACTGCGCTCACCAATCCGCCTGCCAAGCGTAATAAGTACGGCAATACCCTCCGATAGGGGGAGGCCCATGTCCAGCAGTAGAGTGTTTTGGCTGTCATGGTATGGTTTTGAAACAAAGTCCAAAATTAAACCATTATTCCTGTATTTCACGTACTATCTGCATCAATTAACTTCATCTATAGTAATCGAATTCGTGATTGGATTTCAATTATTTTATTTAGACTATAGCATCGTAAAATTCTACGTTTGAAAGTTAGATAATGCCCTATACTCACGGACTGCAAGTGAGTACCTAAAACTGGCAATTGTCAGCTTTATGTTTGTCAGGGGTAATTATACAGAGTGTTAAAATCGGGTGAGTCGAGAACCACAAGGAAATAAAGCAAAAATCCACGTAACGTTCGTTTGTGTATTATTTTTGCCCAGCGCAGTCGCTGCAGTAAACGTGCAGTCCGTTTGAAAAAACTCTTTAAACTAAAGCCTAGTGAGTGGTTTGCCGCATAATTTGATTAAACCAACACAGAAGTGGATTTGAAATCGATCCGTTCCAAAAAAGGTTTCGTTTTTCGTTATACCTATGATATGATATTGATAGGTGTCGCTAAGGTTTTGATTTTGTTATAATGCCGGGATTTGATAAAAACCTTGGTATTTGTGATAATTCTGATGTTATCAAATCCATCACATATTTAGTACAGTTAATAAACTTCGCTAAATATACCTAGTAGGTAATATTAATGGCTTACCTTCGGAATATTTTCTTATAACAGCCACATAACGTTCCTTTACACACACAAAACGGCATAATAAGGAAGCTATCGCGTAGGGATGTGACGTGACAAAATTCGGCGTCTTAATAATCGATTATATGTACAGTCAGGAAAATATCGACAAAAAAATTTTTATATCCATTTATTGCATACTTAAATAGGTTATCCTTTTCATTCAAACATATTTTTATTTGGAGTACCTAGGCGTAACATGTTTTTTTTCTATTCATGTCTACAGCATTGAAATCCTCATTCACGCCTTTTTTTGTTTATGTCGTCTTTTATACAATCCAACCAAACTTTTTTAGACCTTCCTCTCCTTCAGCGTCCAATATCAATAACAATTCCACATCATGTTCATTATTTTTATGTCAGTGCAATAATGCATTGGTGCAAATACGAGACACAAAAACAAAGCATCGTATTTCGTACTAAAAAGTAAAAAAACTAATTTAAATTGACTTGCTTTATTCGCAGGCTAGGATAGGACCGCGGTAGCCCAGTTGGTAGTGACTTCGGCAGTACAAATACCGAAGGTCGCAGATTCAAATCCTGTTTGTTTTTCAAAAAGAATAATTAAAATTGCTTAATCATCGAAACTTGTGATGCCGGCTTAGAATAACATCACCCCAATTCTACCTGAGGGTTTCATAACAAGCGACTAAGGGATATTCATCCAGGAATGGGCAGCCAGCAGCGTTCCCTGTAAATGTAACATCTTGGCGCTTCGCTCGCCAATCCGCCTGCCAAGCGTGGTGAGTATGGCAATACCCCCGATAGGGGGAGGCCCATGTCCAGCAGTGGACTGTTGTGGCTGTTATGGTTATGGTATCGAATCTTTTAATTATCGATTATTTTTTCACATGTCTATCGCAGCCAAGGATGGGAGAAATGTGTCTTTTCTTATCGCTTTTATACGAAGGAAATTGATTTTTACCACACGGCCAGATAATAAAGTAAACATAATCATTGAAGATTGAGGAAAGATTGAATTTCTGATGTACGAGTATGAGTATTATGCTCTGTTCCGGCAGAATTGCGTAGGTATAGCGTTCATCATCTTTCTGCCCTTATCCCAATTACATGGGGTCGGCGCAACACGTTTTGTTGAACACAAAATCGTGTTGCAAAAGGGTTTGGCTGAATTTTACGACCGGACATCATCCCTCCTTGGGTATGCTTTTGTGGTGGATTAACCGCCACCATACGGTTGGCCCTGGCTGTTTGAATCGGGTTTATCCCTCGGTCGCCTCTTACGACCCCCACGAGAACAGAGGGGGTGGTGCTTTTCTACTCTGCCGGCACCACACGGCCTCCAGCGTTATGATATAAACACTCGTGAGTTGTTCGCGTAATGCCTACTTAAAACAGGCATCAATAAAAATAAATCCCAATATTGTGTCTATTACTGAAAAGAAAAGCGCATTAAAATTAGACCAGTGATTTTAGAGATAATTTGCAAAAACACAGACACCAAATTATCTCACCCCTATTTTTACCATTTCCGTTCCGCCGTGGGTAAGAATCTGCTGGAAATTGCCTATGGACGCAAAAACTCTTTATGAGCTTACTCTATGATCTTCAGTGTCAAGTCACCGGTTGTTACGTGCTGTTTATATTTTTCATGTATTTTCCTAATCTGATATTTATAAACTAATCTAGTAGCCAAAGTCGCGTCTTATTTCCTACAGAATCACAAACAGACGTTCGCTACGTGTGTTTCTCGTAAAAAATCTAGTTATTTGTTATCTAGAAACGCCTAGCTATGTACAAATTAATTAATACAATTTGTAGTTATTGGTTATTGTAGATAAAATTAATAACAGCTTTGTAACTACAGGCCGTAAATCAAGAGCTTATTTAGTTGCCAAATGCTATATTTGGGATTTGTGGCGAAAACTAGGTGGTTCTTACACACACCCTACGATTTTACGGTGTTTTGCCGAAATCGATTTTTAGCTAAAGGACAGCTCTCCGAATACTGACTGACAAGACAAGTATGGTGCATTCAGACCTTGAAACGGTGTTCATGAAATTAATGAAGGCACCAAGAAGGCACCAACTGATGGCGGTTACTTATAATAGAAATGATGGTTATAATGAACATGATGGGATTGATACCTTATCCTGCGCCCCATGTTATGAAACTAAAGGCTACAAGATTTATTTGGTAAGTGAATATTGTTAATATTGTGTAAAAACAATATACAAAACTTATATAAAAACAGTTACTAGCGCCATCTAGATTCCGGCGAAAATGACGATACGTTTTTATATATTGAATATTTTCTAGTATAGCTATTTTATTGCAAGATAAAAGCCGGGTTTTTGGCACGCGTCGCCACATCCAATTGCAGCTGTCAACTGGATATAATTTGTAAGAATTTGTAAGATGGCTATCACAAATCGCAATATAGTTCGGTGTGTGTGTGAATTGTCTAAGTTGTCGAGGACTTATATGCTCTGGAGGGTCGGTAGCTTAGTGGACGGCTACCTTTATAAGGTGACAGGGTATTAAATCCTGCAAATTGGTTAATTTATATGAACCCTACATAGAGAATTAACAAATCAAAGGTTTCCTTAAAGACCGAGCGTGCCACGCGGCATGCCGCTGTCAAATAAGTGGTTCGTATGAGCTTGTTTGAAATACCGGAAAGTCATCGCGGTACGAGTACGACATGCGTACCTATTGGCACAAGTAACGGCACAACGCTGTTACATTGACGGCGCACTACGCGGCTTACAGCGCCCGAATTTTAATTTTACCTTAGCTTTCAACTGCAAAGTTTTTAATAGACACATCTGAAAGTGTTATTATAGGGTGTAACTGACGGAATTAGTCACGATTCCGTCAAAGGTTCAACCAGCCATCGAAACTGAACCACGAAGAAACATAATACTGACTTACTACCTACGCTTTGTAGGTGGATTGGCAAGTGCAGTACAAGTCGTCAAAAGCTTGTCGCACATGATCCCAACTACGTAATTGTTATAATTTTGATGGGTAGGTAACTTTGACTTCTATTGCAATAAATGCTTAGAATAAACGTCAATGGTCGCTTGCGTCAACGGTCTGACGCGCCGGGGCTACGATTAGGTGTCAGTTTGACACATCGTCCGCCCACGTTATGGTACCTTTATTTTCCAAGCGTCGCAACAACGACGCACGTCAACGACGCCGTCAAATTTGACGGCGTCGTTGTTGCTGCGGTCTTGTAGAAAAACCCGACCGCATCCCATACAAACCCTGAGCTTCTCAGCGCGCTGTCAACGTGACGGCGTCGTGGCGCGCCGCAACTACGCCGACGCTCGGTCTTTCTGGTTCCCCATAAAAACCCATACAAACCAGTCATTTGACAGCGACAACGACGCGCGTCGTTGTCGCTGTCGCTTGGTTTTTAAGCCTACCATTAGGCAGAACACTGCGTCATGGGTAGATATGGGGTGAAGCTATTCTTAGCAGACCAAGTGGATAATACAACTTTTTGTTATTGTTCATGGAAATTCTCAAGACCGTTCTAACAGCATACGAATGTCGAATAGTCAGGTACGGCAGCATTTTTTTGCACTGATTCCACAAAAACACACGCGTGCGAAATGTCTGAACAATAAATACAGGGAGAATTATTTGGTGCTTATTTCTATGCAAATTTTTTATCGCGCGGCGCGGCATGCCAGCGCGCTGCGTGAGATATTGTATACCTATGGAAAGCCATGTTTTTTCTTTGTAAAATAAATAGTAAGTACAGTAAAGCCGTTCAAGTACGCCATATTTGACAGCTGTCATGATAATGCTATGACATAAGGTTTATTTTTCTTTGTAGACATGCCTTCTAGTATGGGTTTGACGTCTGTCAAATATGGCCTATTTGAACGGTCGCACTTTAGGTAACGTTGTGTTTTCAAGCAATTTTAATAAAATCGCAACATCGCAAAATAATATATTGCCGTATGACTTTTTTTCCGGGGGTCCGAACTTTAAATAGCTATACAAAACAAAAGAATATGAAGTAGGTTAGGTCCCTACACATTTATTTTGAAAATAATTTCAATATTTATCAGATACTATTCATAAGAACTACTTCCCTGCATAACATAAAGGCGCAACGCGTGATGTTGCGTACCTACGCCGAGAAATACTTACATGTAAATTCCGTGCGTTATTTTGCGCAGCGCTATTGCATGCGTTACGAAAATTCGATTTTCCACCTTATTCTCATACAAATACGGTTCATGCAAAAACGGTTTAACAGACGCATCCACAATCACTGCGCATCGCACAACGCTGCGTCGAGGGATTTACATTCAAAATCACTACCAGCTGACCTTAGGAAGCATTATTTTGTTGGAAGGAAAATAAACTTACTTGTAACTTCTAGCAATATAAATCCTCCTAAATTGTTTAACAGGGAAACATTGCAGAATCTTCCCAAGAATGGAGGTTATTAAAATATTTTCAGGGAAAATAATGTTTGTAAATGTACTACCTACGTACTTTTTTATTTTCATACTTAATATGTTATGTATTGTAATATTTTTATATGGAAGGTCCATTTTTTTTTAAATTTCGACCTATTCTTTCGGCTTATTTCTTTTATATTATTTCCTTGGGAAAAGTTGTTCTTTATCAATCACCAGCTTGTTCAGAGTTTCGTTCACTTGTATAGGTCACTATTAAAAATTCACCCTATAGGTATAATTCACCCAAACCGTTCTTTTGTTTGTTCGTTTACCGTACTACACCGGAAAATACTGCGATTCCTTGTTGACAGCTTCCACATTGACAGTCGGTAAATCGACGGCTTGTATCACCCGTTTTGTATGCAGTTTTCTAAAAATAAATACGGAAAAACATAGGAAAATCTTACGGTGCGCGTGAAAACCAATAAAGATATACGAAACAGGTCAGCACTCTAGTTAAGTTCGTATTTTTGAGACAGAAAGATGTCGCACTTTTACAATAACAAAATTTCATAAGTGGCTAACGTACTATGCTATGTACCTAGGGATTCGAGTAGTGGTGAGTGTAGTAAAGGCGACGGACCAGTCCTGGGACTAGACAGCAGCGTACCATGCAAATACAATACCTTTTAATGCACTCTCCAATCTACCAGTAACGCAGTGGACTGTCGAAGCTGTTGAAGTAAAGAGAATAGTAATAGCAAACTGGATTTGTACTGCGTCAAAAATAAGAGCAATGAATTGCAATTGGTTTATCTAACGCAATGCCTTCGTTAATGCAGTTCAGAATATCGTGCTAAAGTGCACTGAAAACTGCATTTGCACTTATTTTGCACTATCAACAGTTAGGTACTTATAGTTACAAGAGTTCTGCTTTGTGCTGGTTTTAATACAGTTACTGTTATTTATTAAGAAAAAGTGATTGTGATTGGATTCCTGCAGTGGAATCAATGGTGCTGGTAGAGACTGCTACCTAAGCAATAAGGCCGCTCACTCGTGTTGTACTGATTTTTCCATTTTTATCTTTTGATATTACTTAACACTCTTTGCCATGTGATATCGGCTTAGAATAGCATAAACCTACTCAGGATGTCGTAAAAAGCGATTGAAGGATAAAATCATTCATAGAAAGGGCACCAGCGTTCCGTATTGCACTAGACTCGACAATTTACTTGCCAAGCGTGGCCAGTAACACCCCTCAATAATTTCAATAAAACCCATGTCCATCAATGGACTGTCGTGGCTGTATATTATTTAACTAAATTAAAACTTTTTGTCATAATAATATAAATGAAAAACTGAAATGAATAACATTTATTGCAGCAGTAGCTCCATCTATTGTTTTAAACTGACGCGTTTGATGATAAAAAATATTTTAATTAGATACTTTGCAAAAATATAACATAAACACGGGACTTCCCATCGAGTTTTTTAATCAGACTTTTGTCTCCTTTACAGACGTAAGTCCATTACAAAATCCTGAAATAAAGAAGTAACCTTACCCAGCACTCGTTTATCTGATTACGTACAGACAAACTTCCGAAATAAAGGTTAATTAGAACGTGAAACCCCCGTGTTGTCGACCATTAAAAACGGGCAGAACCGGGGAACAAACAAGTCTCATATATTTCAAACTTGTCTCGACTTGCCCCGACCAGGGAAGTGGCTAAAGTCTCAAATAATCGATTATTAAAAATCGATTTTTTGAGACTTTCTTTAGTCACTTCCCGTTAAACATAAATCGATATTCTCCACAGAAAACATTGAGTTTTATTTCACTTGAATTTATGCAATAACTTTTTATCATTTAGAATTGACAAATTGACCATTTCTATTCAAATATTTTTTTTTTGCCGCACAAACTTTACTCTAATGCAAATAGCATTTCTGCCAACGAAAATTTTAAAAATCGAATTTTAATTTATAGTTTAGGAAATTTAATTTGGCCCGATTTGGCGTCTTATCTACGCAAGCACAATAGAGCAAGATATTTTTGTTCGGTAGTCGTTTAAATAAAGATAACATTCATGGGATCAAATTATATTTCCTAAACTTTAATCGATTTATTAAAACTGCATAATCGGTTATAAAATATATATGTCCTTTCGAATAAACATAGACTATTTCAATAATCGATTATTTTTCACATCTCTAACCGACTCACTTTACAGTCCTATTCTAGGTACTTTGAATTTGTGATTTAGTTACATACAAGGTGTTAAAAATTGGGGGTTCCAAGTTTAATGGGTGAACCAGCTTATGAAACCAAACAATTTATCCCAAGTAATATAGAGTTAAATATGAAAACAAAAAAAGTTACCATCCGAGTGGAACCAAAACAAGTTCGGACCCTCGGAGGGCTGTCCCTTAGTGCGAGTGCCCACATTATCACGGTACGACGTCGTGCCTTGAAAATCCACGGTGTGACTGGTCTAAATTTTTGGTATGCCATTACAATACAACATTACATTACATTGCATCACATCTTGCCGTGCTCATTTGGACACTCACTTACATTGCACCCTGTATAAAAAATTACGTCTGGAAGTGAAAATCTGAATTACCCTTTCGAGCAAGTACGAAAAGAGAATAAAATCTCGGCAGTATTTACTCAGCAATTTTTAATCCTCGACTTGCTTGTGTAATTTATACAAATGTCCGGAAGTTTCCAAGCAAAGTCGAAGTAAGATTACAAATTACTTTCATGACAGTAAGGAGACCGGTCTTTTTTTACTTGAATTCACGATTTGAAGCAACAGTAAACAACAGTTGGTAAGCAACCTGTAAGTGATAATTATATATAACTTAAAGGTTTTTTTTGTTTTGTTTTTTATTTGATTCATCAAACAAAATATTATGTTGAGCGCGTAATACCCGTACCTACCTACTTTAGCTTTCCTTAAAAGTCTACTATCTCACCACGGGTTTTATTTTAACCGCGCTCAGCTTGGTTGAGAATAAGGGCAACGAATGTAAGTGCATAATCATTAGTGCATAGGCTGCGCGTGTGACTTTAGTTTGAATATAGTACTGTCATCCGAATAGGCCATAATTAGACAGCTGTCAAAATCATGTTAATGCTATGACATAAAGCCAATTTGCTTTGTTGAAATGACTCCTAGTATGGGTTCGACAGCTGTCAGATATGGCCTATTCGAATGACGCACTTATACGCGGGCATATAGGTAAGTCTGAAACCGTCCTTCTTCCAAGCCAGTATCATTCAGACGGCTTATACACTACTGTTAGAGAACTAATTGATATTTTGTCCACACTTTCCAAGTGAAATGTGGTCACTGTTGTGTTGAGGAATCCACCGTGTCGGGTAGTAGCTTCGCGGTGATTTGTAATTGCATACTTAATTCCTCCTCTTTGCCGTGTGGTGCCGGCTTAGATCACCACCCCATATCTTTCCAGTGGGTTTCGTAAGAAGCGACTATAAGGGATTTGAGATGATATGTACCAACCTGTCTTTATAGTAATACACAGTCTTCTGAGTGACTCAAACTATTGTCCGACTTGGTGTAAGTGGCCGCTCTACCTACCCCGCAAAGTATATAGACCTGATATATATATGTCGCAGTACGATGGCAGAATTAGAAAGCCGGCATATGGCAAAATCGTAGACTTCTATCGACCATCGTCCTAGCTGATCCAGGTTTTTGGCCAAAAAACTAGGATTTTTGCCAAAAAAACTAGGACTTTGGCCGAAATCCTAGATTTGTTTAGTATTATTTCTTTTTTGCATTTTGAGGGAACTTCTTCTTCTACGAGTGGTACACCAAGTCGCCCAACGACCCGATGAACCCTGGTGTTAGAGTTTTTAAACCGCCTACTGCAAGGAGCAGGCCTCTAATAAGGTTGTGTAACGACCGCCGTCTAAATGACCATAAAGAGCAATCGGTACCGACGGCTTAACGTGCCCGTGTGTAGTTCGGGCATACACCTCGAAAGGCAGGAGGTAGCATTGACGTTCTGGAGGAGTGGGTAGCGTCGGACATTCTGGAGGATATAAGATGACGGGCGTTAGATTTTCTGGGGGTCCGACGCTACCTCCTGGTCTCCAGGGCGTCCAACGCTACCACCAATCCTCTAGAGCGTTTAGTGGTACGCCCTGCTCTTATGGTGTCTGATGCTCCCCCCTGCCCTTCAGGGAATCCGAGGCAATCCTGCTGTTCAGACTGTCTGATGTTACCCCCCTTCCTTCAAGAAGTCCATTTACGGTGTCCAAGTCTAACCTCAAAATATCAGAGGGAGGTGCTTAAAGTACCTCTCCACTCCTCGTTCTCCCGAAACACACGGGCACGGTAAGCCGTCGGTCCCGATTGCTCTCTATGATCACTTAGACGGT
Source organism: Phthorimaea operculella (assembly GCA_024500475.1). Taxonomy (NCBI): domain Eukaryota; kingdom Metazoa; phylum Arthropoda; class Insecta; order Lepidoptera; family Gelechiidae; genus Phthorimaea; species Phthorimaea operculella. The sequence goes on along the minus strand of JANFCV010000390.1, from coordinate 149,496 downwards.
GGTCGTTACACAACCATGTTAGAGGCCTGCTACTTGCAGTAGGTGGTTGAAAACTCTGACACCAGGGTCCAACGGCTCGTTGGGCGACTTGGTGTACCACTCGAAGACGAAGAAGTTCCCCCTAAATGCAAAAAAAAGCCATAATACTAAACAAATCTAGGATTTTGGCCAAAGTCCTAGTTTTTTGGCCAAAATCCTAGGTTTTTGGCCAAAAACCTGGATCAGCTTAGGACGATGGCCGAAGGAATACTACGATTCTGCCATATGACGGTTTTTGGCCAAATACCTAGGTTTTTGGCCAAAAACCTATAATTCTGCCATCGTACTGCGACATATACATATAATATGTACCTATATATGTAATTCCTTCTCTTTGCTAGTTGATGAAGAACAGTCTTTGTTACAAAAATATTATGAGGAAGAGTGATGGATGATAATTAAAAGTTACTTCTACTTCATAAGGAGATTATCTGTATTAAAATAAGGAGGAAATTCTATTTTCCTAAAGCCTTAAAATACGGACGTTACGAGTATTTTCATGTTGTAAAATAATACTGCTGAAACTATGCATTTATTTATCACCTGGGAATGTAAAACGAGTAAAAAGCCCACCTGACCTGAGCATTAACCGACCAAGTTGAAAAGATACTTCGTGCACGGTCTCTTGGAATTAATTGGAATATTTTTAATTAGGTCAGTTCGTTTCACAGCATATTGAATGTTGATACGTTGATTCAGCTTTACGCGTTACGCTGCGTCAACGAACAGCCGATGTGGCGCAGTGGTTAGTATGCCTGCCTGCCACGCAAAGGTTCCGGGTTCAATTCCCGGTGGGGTCACTGTTCCCTGTCTGGTTAGGACATTGCAGGCTGAACCACCTGATTGTCCGCAAGTTAGATGGTTCCGTGCTTCGGATGGGCACCGTCGGTCCCGGTTGCTGTCTATGATGGCGGTCGTTACACATCCATGTCAGAGGCCTGCTACTTGCAGTAGGCGGTTGAAAAACTCTGACACCAGGTTTCATCGGGTTGTTGAACGACTCAATGTCCCAAACGAAAAAAAAAACGAATGATGCCGCTTTTGTTTGGGAATAAAGTGAAAGTAGTATTTTCCAACGCATGCGTGCAGCGAAGCGCAGCAAAGGAAGTTACATATTATAATCTCCGCTAAGCTAGGGTGGTTACACTATTCAGTGTCCCACACGAAGAGAGAGAGAAGAGAGAGACTTAAAAAAAACGTGTGCATTTCCCTCATATTTCCCGGCTTCAAGACAAACACAGCGAAACAAAAAAACATTTTCAGATGGAAAACATCGTATCGTGATTGACTCATAAAACGATGGGATAATCGCGAAAACACAACAGCACACGCGTACAATATTAAACACATACAGAAAGCAATGAATAATTTCTTACGAAACCTTTTCCGCCATTAAAGTCGAAAAAAACAATTGTGAGGGGGAACGGAAAAAAACGAAAAAACAATGCTATGGTAATACATCTGGAATAAAACAGGGCCGGACTAAATAATTCATGTCGCATCCCAGCCAGAGGCGCATTCAGGAAGAAACGGAATAAAGAATTATAGTAAACGGAAAAGGTAATCTTGGAAAGCGTATTTTGTTTGAAACGAATGCTTTGTTTAAAGACGCTAGCTTTTAGGCGATAAACACACGTAACGTCCGTTTGTGCGTTATTTTTTGGCTGCGTTGCGTTAAGTACAATATTCATTTCAACCTTATTCTCAAATATTATCATACAAATATTGTTTTAGTCAAATGGTTTGACAGACGCATACGTCGACGCAGTTTTATTTTTCAAACAGTTTGACATTGGCCATGAGGAAGAAGGGGACATAAACCGGAGTTGTTATACAAATAAGGTAGAAAATCGTATTTATTAACGCATGCGATAGCACTGCGCAAAAATAACGCACAAACGAACGATATATGTGATTTCCGCCTTAGTAAGTTTCCTGTGTCCTCAAATTTAGCCATTATTGGCCATTAAAAGAAGAAGACGCGATTCATGATACTTATTCTCTGGAGACAAGATACGAATTTGTATTTTGCCAGAAAAATATGTTCTAAAAACATACGTCTGGTTCTCACATTGGTTGTTAAAGAAAAACATGATATAGTTTTGTTCGCCGACGATACCTCATTACTTTTTAGAGTAAAGAGGCAACAACTCAACTATGACGACGTGAACAACGCTATAATCGAAGTAGTTAATTGGTTTACAGTTAATAACCTGCTATTGAATGAAAAGAAAACTAAATGTATAAAGTTTGTATTACCTAACGTTAAACCGAGCACAACAATTATTAAAGTAAGGGATGAAAAGTTGAACCTTGCTGTTTGCGCCACTTCTGTACTTTTTACTAATTTGATTCTTCCCGCGTTCATCGGGTTCAGGTCATATACCTTACTTTTAATTTTTAAATTCATAATAATAATTGTTCGCGTGCGATTCAATCTGCTACTTCCTGTTCCCTTCCTTTTCCCATCCTTTTCCTACTCACATACTGGAAATCAAGAAGAAAGAGAAGAAACATCAGCGGATCGCACATCAAGTTGGCAAACCTGTCAAGAAATTTCTGCTATTGGCAATACTGAAGACGCTCTCCAGTGCTGTTGTGTACAAAATCTGATAATGGCCGACTATGGCTAAATAATATAAAATAACTAAAAACCTAAACGCTGCAGCATAGGTACCTAAATATAATATAAAAGAAAAGTGCACTAAAAAACATGTAATAATAATTTGTGAATCAAGCTTATCGGAGTGCAGTGGCCAGTGATCTTTGGATTAACATGATGCCGAGGAAGCTGCAAAGCATCTTATAAAATGTACCTATTTCTCCAGGTGAGTTCCTTCCTTTATTTTGTCTTGTTTGTTTCCATTCCAAATCCTATAACAAGACAATTTTCCTACACCTTCACACCGCAGATTTAATCGCTGATTGAGTATTTTTCTATCGAAAGAATTTTTTGTTATCTTATACAGTCCATTTCGCTATTTTCAAAAAAAACCGCATCATACACATAATTGGTCCTTCGAGCCGGATAGACAACCGCATTTTTTTGCATTGCATTTCATATTGCATTGGATTGCATTGCGTTTTTCAAGTAACGCTATCATAGGTAACCGCCATATTGTTTACTCGTTTGTTCTTGTTAGGAGCGTCACCCGCGCGTCTCCTACGCTGCCGCTAGTTAGGTATAAAACGTAACCCGACGAAACATATTACCGCTTTGTTATATTTGATAGGTATAAAACTCATAGTACGTCTTATAACCTCATCAACCCGCTTTGTTTTGTTTGCGTCGCGTTGTTACCAGCTCAAGAGTTGCATTTTTTCGTATAACTACCGCTTACCGCTTGTTTGATAACGTGTTATCATAGTTTTCTATTAACTAACCGCTATTTGTTTACCCGCTGATCGTGGATACCGCTATACCGCACGTTCGCTAGGTGTTTGTCCTTGAACTAATACTTACGATACGATTTGTTTGTTTTTATTTGTTGCGATGGCAAAGTTGGATGAAAAACATTCATTTCCTGCTTAATTATATACCTACGTATTGGTTGATAACCGCATTCTCTCATTTATTGCCAGGGTGGATACATATTTATATCTAACTGTCAAATACTGTGCATTCTAGCCACATTCAGCTTGTTACTAGTTACTTATCGTGAAATATACCTATATTCTCGTTACTGCATCGGTATTTACCTATTGTTTTGTTAAAAATAACAAGAAATTGTCCGCATTTGTAGGTTATATTTGTTAAATTTGTGTATGTATCTACATTGTTACTGCAAGTAGGTATAGGTTTATTACATACAACTGTGAGACTATAAATTGGTTCTATTCATCAGTTTTCATAATGGCAACCCATAAAATAGCTTCATTGGAAGCTAAAAACAATGCTATATTTGCCCGTCTGAATAATCTTTATGACACTTCTCAAAAGATACCGCTTGTTGTTACTGAACTTAGATCTAGTGAATTATTCATGTCACAGAGTGAAACGATACAGGTCATTCGCCAGGAGTTTATTGAAAACTTAGACAAAATAAATCAGCTCTATTATGAGGAAGACCCGGAATATAAATTCAATTACCAGTCTCTCAATGCATTTGAAGACATTTATGCTAGCATACAAAGAGTTCGTTCTCGTATTCAGGCTAAAACGCCTCAGCAAAACTCTGATAATGGTGCGCGTCCACATGTCAAATTGCCACCAATTAACATTCCTTCATTCGATGGACGGATGGAAAATTGGCCAATATTTTATGAGTCATTTAAAGCAAATATTCATCTAAATCTTTCGCTCACAGATGCTCAGAGAGTACAATACTTAACTGGAAAATTGACTGGAGCCGCTCTGAAAATCATTGCCGGCATAATTCCATCGGGTGAAAATTACTCATCTATTTGGGAAAGTTTAGTTAAAAGTACCAAGACAACAGAGCTTTAGGGTGTCACTATTTATCAATTCTGTTTAATATCAAACCCTCTACAAACAGTTCCTCATCTTTGAACAATTTTGTGGAATCATTTAACGCTGCTGTGTCAGCACTAGAAAATCTTAATATTGATGATCTGAAGGACTTCATTCTGCTGAACCTGGCCATGCGCAAGCTTGATCCTATCACAGCTCAAGCATTTGAATCACATGTAAGAGACAAAGACATGCCCTCTTATACAGAATTAATTGAATTTATAAAATCTCAAGTTAAGATTTTAGACAGAACCGCTTCAACTTCAAACCGCGTTTCCACTCCAGTGGAACCTCACCATAATAACAATGTCAAACGAGCCCCACGTCATACTTACCAAACTCAGACATTTTTGGCAAGCGAAGGTAAGGTTGAACCTTGCTTAATGTGCAACAAGAGTGATCATCAGCAGTTGTATAAGTGCCCTGAGTTTAAATCTCTCACCGCTAAAGGTCGTTTTGACTTTATTAAATCCAAGCGAGGATGCATCAATTGTTTATCAATGACACACACCTCTTCATTATGCAACTCTAACTTCTCATGCAAACAATGCAGACAATTTCATCACACTTTATTACATATGGATTTAAATAAAAACAATGGGCCTTCTGGATCCCGTACACAGTACACAAACACCTCTGCTGAAAATAACCACACAGCCGCTTCGCAGCAGTCGCAGGCAAAGTCTTCAGAAAATGCCTCGGGCAATGTGCGTTTATGTGCACATGCTTGTACACCAACTGATTTGACAAATAATAATGACACTATTTTGCTTTCGACTGCTCAAGTGAATGTCCAAAATAATTTTAAACAGAATGTTTCAGTCAGATGCTTAATTGACAATGCCTCACAAGATAATATAATATCTTCTGCATGTTGTGAGCAGCTAAAATTAAATATTATTCCGCTTCAAAATTCATGTATCAAAGGAATTGGATCCTCCTCCCAACAGGTACGGGGATACGTTCAATTATGCGTGAGTTCTAAAGATAAGAAATATTCTTATAATATTGTCGCTTTGGTTCTTGATAAACTAACTGACCGCATGCCATCTGAATATATTGACAGTTCGGTGGTGCAACATCTGATGGACTTACCGCTTGCTGACCCACTTTGGCATATTCCAGGTGAGGTCGAATTGATCCTCGGTGCAAAGTTGTTCCCGCATTTATTACTAGGGCGTAAAATCATGAAGCCTTCCGCGCCATCTGCGATTGAAACTGTGTTCGGTTTTATTTTGACAGGTGATGTACCTAACACCACTAATAAAAATAATTCCGCTTTTCCAAAATTGACCACCTCAACATTCTTCACATGCTCGAGTGAAGGGGGTTTAGCTGACCGCTATGACGAATTACTCATTGATAAAAATCTCACCAAATTTTGGGAGATGGAGGAAATGCCTTCCAAAGGGTTTCTTAGCCCAGAAGAGGCTCAGTGTGAAGAAATATATAGCTCAACGGTGACTCGCGATTCTGACGGTCGTTATTGCACTGCTTTGCCTTTCTGCCGTGATCCTTCTGAATTAGGTGACTCCGCTCAGTTGCTGTACGCAGACTGTATTCCTTGGAGCGTAAGCTGCAGGATCCTGAGTTGAGAGCCAGCTTCAATGAAGTAATACAGGAGTACCTGGATAATGATTATATCTCTGAAGTTTCACCGGAAGAAACGGACTATTCTACAGGCTATTTCATTCCGATGCACGTAGTCGTTCGAAGTGACAGGAAACTACAAAAGTTCGTCCCGTACTTGACGCCAGCACTAAATGTCACAACAATATTTCGCTTAATGATATTCTTCACACTGGACCAAATCTACAAGCAGACATTTTTGTTCTCTTGCTTAATTTCCGTTTGTTTGAGATAGCGCTAGCCGCCGATATTAAACAAATGTATCTCAGAATTTTAATAAAGCCTGAGCACCGCAAATATCAAAAGATTTTATACCGCTTTGATACATCACAGCCTATACGCGAGTTTCAATTCAACCGAGTCACTTTCGGCTTAAAATGTAGTCCTTTCTTAGCTATGCGTACTGTGCGACAGCTAGCTAATGATGAACGTGATAGGTTCCCGCGAGCCGCTGATGTGGCTTCACATGAGTTATATATGGACGATTTGACTACTTCTGTACCTACGATACACGAAGGTAAAGCGCTCGCTAAAGAGCTTATTGAGTTATTCCAAGCTGGTGGGTTCCACTTGACTAAATGGGCAAGTAACTCGCCTGAGATATTGAGTCCGTTCCGCAATCGAATCGCGCCGCTATTGAATTTTCAGATAACACAAACATGAAAGTTTTGGGCCTAAAATGGCTCCCCGCTCAAGATATATTTACCTTTTCAACTTCTCCTACTGAGGAAACCTTCACCAAGCGTACCATTCTTTCTACCATCGCCCGCTTATGGGATGTTCTGGGTTTTGCTGCCCCTGTGATATTATTCGCTAAACTCTTAATTAAAGAGTTATGGCTACTTAAAGTTGGATGGGATGATCCCTTGCCTGAAAATATAATGTCTTCATTTAGAATTTTCAATGAGCAGTTGCTTCTTCTATCCTCATGTAAGATTCCGCGTCATTTAGGTGTACGCCAAGGTTGTAGCACCAATATAGTTGCATTCGCTGATGCTAGCTTAAAAGCGTTTGGATGCGTGGTATATCTACACGTCACTGACAGCGAAGAGAACGTCCAGGTTAATTTAATTTGCGCGAAATCCAAAGTCGCCCCTGTGAAGGTGGTGTCACTGGCGAGACTTGAGTTATGCGCTGCAGTTCTTATGTCGAAACTAGTTCGTTTAGTCAGTGAAACTTACAGCGCTCGCACTAAAATTGACAACGTTTTCGCATTTTCTGATTCAAAAATAGCACTTTCGTGGATTAATTCCTCACCGCATAGATGGGATATCTATGTTAGTAACCGCGTTGCACAGTGTCAGGAGAACCTAGATTCACGTCATTTCTACCATGTCAGTGGTATAGAAAATCCTAGTGATTGTCTTTCGCGTGGCCTCTTACCTGAACAATTGTTAACTCATCCATTATGGTGGCATGGTCCCTCTTGGCTTGCTTCTCCAGTGACACACTGGCCAATAACACCTTTCGTCCCTGAGCCATGTGAAACCTTGCCGGAGTACAAAAGTAAAACTCTTGTGTCTTCCGCATCCAGTAACGCAGCTTCAGGCCCGTTGTATGACATGACTAAAAAACACTCTTCATGGAATAAGATTCTTCGCATTACTGCTTATGTCCTAAAATTTGCTAAAATTTTACCTCGCAGTGAACAACTGTCAGCTTCTCAACTTACAACAGCTGAGATATTTCTAATTCAGGAAGTACAAAATGTTAACTTTTCTAAGTTAAAACAAGATATAACAGCAAAAAAGCCTATTTCCTCACCGCTTCGAAAGCTAGATTTATTTGTTGATGAACATAACATTATACGTATTGGTGGCAGGCTCTCCAATAGTAACTTACCATTTGAAGCACAACATCCTGTGTTGTTACCTAAACATGACCACATTACTCATCTTCTGATTGACTATTATCACCGCTTCCATTGCCACACTGGTGCCAATGTCTTGAATTCTTTGCTACGGCAAAGATACTGGATTTTGTCTGCTCGAAGCGTCATTCGTCAACGAGTACATGCTTGCAACGCTTGTTTCAAAACTCGCCGTCTCACCTTAATACAAAATGGCAGATCTACCGCCATATCGCGTTCAAGAAGCTAAAGCTTATGTTCATACAGGGTAGACATGGCTGGCCCTCTAAATATAACTGTCAGAAGACAAAGAGGACAGAGAAGCCAAAAGGCATATATATGCTTATTCATATGTCTAGTTACTAAAGCAGTTCACATTGAACTCGCTGTTGATCTTTCGACCGAAGCTTTTCTTTCCGCTTTCACGCGGTTCATATCCCGACGAGGTCCTGTAGCTCATGTACTCTGATAATGGAACAAACTTTGTAGGTGCTAAGGCAAAGTTAAACGAACTACTCACAGATCATCGCATCGAATGGCATATGATTCCACCTCGCTCTCCTCACTTTGGAGGTCTATGGGAATCAAACATTAAAAGTGTTAAGTTACACTTATACCGCGTCATTGGGTCGCAGATACTGACGTACGAGGAACTTTTAACGGTTTTGATTCAGATAGAAGCAATTTTAAATTCTAGACCGCTCTGTATTCTTTCTGAAGACCCTTTTCCAGAACCTCTTACACCCGCTCATTTCATTATGGCTTCACCATTGACATTTTTACCTACTGCGCCTATTTCTGAGGAAACTAAAACTCTGCGCTATCGCAAAGAGTTACTCGACCAAATGGTACAAAGCTATTGGAAGAGATGGCGTTCAGAATACCTTCATTCACTGCAAGTGAGACAAAAATGGCTTACTGATGCGGACAATATTAAACTCGGAACTGTCGTGCTAGTACATCAAGATGACGTACCCCTCTTCGCTGGCCTTTAGGTATTATACAAGAAGTTTATCCAGGCAAAGATGGTAGAGTGCGTGTTGCTTTGGTTAAGACTGCAACTACTTTATTGAAACGACCTATTGTCAAGCTATGTCCCTTGCCTTCGCAATAATTGATTTAGATATTGGCAGCGTAGGTAGGTAAGATAAATGCTTTTTTTTTTCTTAAACTTTTATAATCAGAGGATGATGTTTAGTTTTTATTTAAATAATTAAAGCCGCATTTCTGTTGATAATACTACGTATTATCAAGGCCGGGAGGATGTTTGCGCCACTTCTGTACTTTTTACTAATTTGATTCTTCCCGCGTTCATCGGGTTCAGGTCATATACCTTACTTTTAATTTTTAAATTCATAATAATAATTGTTCGCGTGCGATTCAATCTGCTACTTCCTGTTCCCTTCCTTTTCCCATCCTTTTCCTACTCACATACTGGAAATCAAGAAGAAAGAGAAGAAACATCAGCGGATCGCACATCAAGTTGGCAAACCTGTCAAGAAATTTCTGCTATTGGCAATACTGAAGACGCTCTCCAGTGCTGTTGTGTACAAAATCTGATAATGGCCGACTATGGCTAAATAATATAAAATAACTAAAAACCTAAACGCTGCAGCATAGGTACCTAAATATAATATAAAAGAAAAGTGCACTAAAAAACATGTAATAATAATTTGTGAATCAAGCTTATCGGAGTGCAGTGGCCAGTGATCTTTTGGATTAACATGATGCCGAGGAAGCTGCAAAGCATCTTATAAAAATGTATTTCTCCAGGTGAGTTCCTTCCTTTATTTTGTCTTGTTTGTTTCCATTCCAAATCCTATAACAAGACAATTTTCCTACACCTTCACACCGCAGATTTAATCGCTGATTGAGTATTTTTCTATCGAAAGAATTTTTTGTTATCTTATACAGTCCATTTCGCTATTTTCAAAAAAAACCGCATCATACAGTGTTTTTAGGTATAACTTTGGACGCCTCGCTCCAATGGGGGCCACATATTGAGAAATTGTCGAAGAGACTGAGTTCAGCAGCATACGCAATTAAAAAGATAAGATATCTCACTGATGTAGATACTGCCAGACTAGTTTACTTTAGTTACTTCCACAGCTTAATGTCTTACGGTTTATTATTATGGGGTCATGCTGCGGATGTGAAAAACATTTTTGTACTGCAGAAACGGGCTGTTCGTGCAATTTATAAATTAGGGCCTCTAGTCTCCTTAAGGGAAAAATTTAAAGAGATCAATATATTCACATTTGTGTCTCAATATATATATGAAAACTTAGTGTACGTTAAATCAAATATTATTGCTTTTGAGAAAAATTGTGATAGACATAACTTTAACACTAGAAATAAGGACAAACTTGTAGCACATACAAGCAGGCTTAGTAAAGTAAGTAAATCCTTTAAGGGAAATTGTATACGCTTTTATAATAAGCTTCCAAAAAATATCCAAGAATTACCCTTAAATAAATTTAAAGTAGTAATAAAACAAAAAATGTACAAGAAAGGCTATTATGAAATATCTGATTATATGCAAGATAAATCTTCATGGGAGTAGTTTTATATGTTTATATAAAGAATTTTTTTTTAAGACGAAGCAGTTAGAATATTCTACTGTAATTTTTTTTTTCTCACTTTTAATTTAACGTCGAGCCGTTTTTCGGCTATTACCATTAATGCTTTTTTTTCTCAAAGTTAGCTAGGGTAGCTTAGGGATTACAAAAATTGTAAATTTTAGAATAGGAGCACTTCTGGGCAGGTTTTTGGGGGGTTTTCCTGTCCAGGAGGTCCGACTAACAATACGCATGTAACGCCTTTTAAAATCTTGACCGAATTTTGTTTTCACTTACTGGTCGTTGAGGCATAAAGTTACATGCCGTGTGGTTAGCCTGGCCAGCCCCGAGGCAGTGCCTTTATTTTTATTTTTTTATCCCGCCCGAGCCGCGTTTATAATAGGAATAAAAAATTGTTATAAAAAGGAGAAAATTGTGCCTTGCAAATTTCTCCTTTTTACAATGACTAATCCATTTCTGTGTAATATTGACTATCAATAAGTAATATTTTATATTCTATATTGAATAAAGAATTTTGTATTTGTATTTGTATTTGTATCACACACATCACACAAGTTATGTTTTTCTGGTGTTTCTCTGGTTCCCATATTTTCTGATGAGAAAACATATTCCTGCCCTTATTCCAAATCAGTGGGGGTTGGCGCAACATGCTTTGTTAGAACACAAAATCATGTAGCAAAAGGATTTGGCTATGTTTTATGACTGGCCGCCTGCTGACAACATCCCTCTTTGGAAATGCTATTGTGGGTGGTATCGCCGCCACCATGCGGTTGATAGTCGACGATATTCAACCGAGGTCAAAAACTATACGTCGCATTCTAGCGGCAAAAACTATAAAAGTCACTATGATCGAGATAGTCAAGAAATAAGTACATTACTAGGACTTTACACTAGCCATTTCGATTCGCGAGGGGCATGTATGGCCAAATGATCATCTTCTTATACAAAAGCGATCATGATTATTGTAGGCCCCACATGCGCCGTTTCCCTAATTTGAGTCATTGTTTATATCACATAATGGAAGAGCTGACTGTAGAAATGCCTTTCTCATCAGGTACCACAATAGGGCAACTTTAAAACGTTAACTGACACGTATACAAGTCGAAAGACGTAGGTTTGCCAGAGCCGATCCTGCCGAAAGATGAAAATTATCGATATTTTTTGATATTTTTTATCTGTGTAATGTCTAAAAGTACCCGAATTAAAGTGCTGGCATCAGTTTACCATTGATAAGTTATGTAAAAAAAGCTAGGTCTACCTGGGTGCGGTAAGGGCACTTTTGGAGTGGTCTGCCAAGCACTTCCAGCAGAGTGCGCACTGGCAGACCAAGTTTTTTTACATAACTTATCAATGACAAACTGATGCCAGCACTTTCATACAGGTAAGTTTAGTCATCCATCATTTTCACATGTGAAAAAGTATAAAAAAATATCAAGAATTCTCATCTTTTGGCAGGATTGACTCAGGCAGATCTGGGTCATTCGACTTGTTTAAGTGACGGTTAACGTTGTAAAGTTAGCCTCTCGTGGTATCTGATGAGATAGGTATTTCTGCAGCTGGCTCTCCCACTAACACATCACCATCGCCACATCAAATTGCGACCGTCACAGGTTGTTATTTTGTATGGTACACGAACTGTCGCGATTCGCAATATCTTCCGGCAGGTGAGTATTATGTTCCTTGTGTGTGAGCATCTGGGCGTTTAATTCTGTCCGTATGTTTTGCAATATTTTATCATTTTGGCCAATAAGTGCCCTACGCTTTTATCCAGACCAAATAACTCAAAGAACGTTTTATACGGGGAGTAACAGAAAGGGTATAACAAGCCGAAAGGAGGTCAAGGTACTCATGAAACTGAACAACTTTCCCCATGGAACATGGGTCGAAATGAGAAAAAAATTTGGACCTCCCATACAAAATCGCCGATCAGCTGATTGATTTACCTACTAATGAGAGGTCCAATTTTTTTTCATATTTCGACCCATGTTTCATGGGGAAAGTTGTTCAGTTTCATGAGTACCTTGACCTCCTTTCAGCTTTTAATACCCTTTCCGTTACTCCCTGTATATTTCAGGTTTCAATTGTCCAATACATAAAGTAAGACCGGAACGGGACGGAAGATCGAGTTGCTCGAAGAGTAAGACCAACCAGACGGTAAAAAAAGTGTAAACAAATCTGAAAGAGACAGCTGACATTATACAATATGTATGACAGATAAGGACAGATTATAATAACTGTCACCGAGTCATACAAAAGTTGTTTATATTAATTATCTCGTTTTGTTGGCCATACTTTAGTTAATAATGAAGTGACTTTTTGCGTTTCACTGTCTGTTTGTCTGTGACGCAATAGATTTTGATGCGGTTTTCAGTAATTTAAGAGGAAGGTATGTATAACCACATGCCGGGAAAATTCCTTAAGTTTCAGAAAAGTACCTAAAATTTTTCTCGTGGAACCAGTTTTCATCGGATCTTCGATGACTCGATGTTCCATACGACAAGAAGGTTACACAAACAACCTGGATGCACGTAGCTAGTGGAAAAGCAAAGCCCCGCTGATCGGAAGCTCGTGCGCGCACTGCCTTATTTACAAAGACGCGAGATGGCACAAAGGAAACTAAACAAAGTAGATTTGGAGACAAAAGCGCAAAATCACTTGTTCTAGCTGTTATACAGAGGAACTACGGTGTTAAACATAAGGCCCTATCTCCACACCACAGGCGAGACGTCAGACGTAAAACGGAGACGTGAGACGTTTAAAATTGTGACGCTTGAAACCGTTACTATACTTAAGCGCAAGATCCGAGGAAACGGGGTTGACGCGTAAGATGACATCTGTCAGACAAGTGATCGCCAGCCGTCATCAATGCGACGCGCGACTCACGTATGCAGCTTTGTACCTATCTATAAATTCTTCATTTTGTGCCTGTACCCCCCGAGCCACACGCGTTCCTGTCTCCCTGGGGCGATGCCAGATTTAAAAACGGTCATACAAATAGTTTGTCGTAATTTTATTATTTATTGTCACTCAGAATAGCGCACAGGTGAAGTGTTGACAGTGCAGCGAGTAGCGACTGCAAAGTTTTGAGCAAACGACGAAACCCCTTCGCTGCCTCGCGCGTCGTTCAACGTTACAGAACATACAGGGTGTAAGGGACAGCCCCGAATACTGACAGTGTGGATGCAGACCATGAAACCACAAAATAGAGAATTTACAGAAGGCCAGCTCGCCCCTTCTTTCGATCACTTATGCCTACTCTTTAGGGTTGCTACTTGTACTTTCTGATTTTTTAATGAAGTTACCTATCGTTTGTAAGTATGAATTAGGTATATGCAATTGATAAATTCCTAAATTACCTGGCCGATATGAAATATTTTTACCATATGAAAGTAGGTACCTACCTGAGTAGAAAGTCATATTTCTAATAGGAAATAAGTAGGTCCCCACCTAAATCGGTAGATAGGCATGGGGTTTGGGTCACGAGACTAGGTGGTGAGCGAAGCGACTCACAGGAGGCAGGTAGGTAAGTAGGTAGTAGGTAGGTAGAGGACCGGCCGACGGCGATGACCGACACGACAAAGAGTTCCTCATGTCGTTCGTCGGTGTTTCCACGGAAAGAAGTGTAGGTAGGTATCTATCTAAAGAAAGGCCTAAAAATACCTATCTTGCCGTCACGAACTTTAATAGATTAGGTACATATGGTTGGAAGGTAGGTATTTTTGAACAGGGAGTCAAGCCATCATGAAAGTCAAAAGTACCGTCACTAGTAAGTCGTACACAGATTACCTACCTACCAATGTATTGGCGGGCGGGCGATACGCGCTAGAAACGGTAGGCAGTAGGTACCTATCATGACATGAACATGACGACATGATCACATGACAAACGCGGGGACGCGCTTGGAAAAAAATCGGGCATGGAAGCTGTATCTGTAGCTGTAAGTTGGTAGGTGGGTAGGTGGGTAGGCAGGTACCTACCTTAGTTTCGAAGTATACCTACTATAATTTCGAAGGTCACCAGCTGCCGTAACGAAAAAATGAAAAAATATCCAGGATCGTAAAAGTCCATTTGGACTACCATAGGTAGGACCTACCTGATTGTCGGAAATGAAGATGACATAACCTGGACCTTTGCTATCGGTATTTTGGTACTCATAGCTTCAACTCAAATGCTGACTAGGTAGGTATCTATCTACTGTGGGTAGGTACCTACCTAAACCCATTTAACCTACCAAATCAAACTAAAGCGCAACCTACCTACTTCTACGTACATACCTAAAACGCTAAAGCTCATATTACTAACGAAAAATAAGATTTTAGAAAGAAATCCCTTCATTTCTAGTGTTTTAAAGTAGGTCTCTATTTATTTATCAATTAAAAGAGTTCTACTTACTTTTCATTATTGCGAAAAATTACAATGCACAATTTTCTGTGGTGTTATTACACCCAAACACATCACAAAAATATTTTTCTTTACTCGCCATTCCGTCCGCCCGCACCGAACGCGCCGTTCACACTCAACCATTACCGGTTCGACACGGTTCCACAGAGCGCGTAAACGACGCGTGTGGATGTCTGAGTGAGTTTAGCCGCGTTTGCTCGAAGCCAACTCTCTGGATTGCGCTAGCCAATACTTACTTTGTGATGAAACTGAGCAACTTTCTCACATAAACATGTGTAAGAAAACGATAAAAATTGATCTCATTTAATATACCCTGATCAACTGACTTCCTTTCGAAAATCGTAATATTTGGGCGTTTACTGAAATGTATTCCTATTTAGGTGACAACAGTTGTTCAATTTCATGGACTAAATGCGCCCTTTTAGTATTTGGAGGACTGCCCCTTACACCCTGTATAGGTAATAGTAAACTTATGACGTTGAGTCCCAGTCCCAGATTTTATCGTAGTGAGTATATCACCCATGTAGTAGATAATGTAACTAGGTATTTTATTAATGTTTGATTGTTCATCATCATAAACAAGTAGATGTGTTAAAAACCAAAAAAACCCGACTGCGGTTATTTTAAAGTAGTATTTTGCTCTAAAATCCGCCATCTTGAATCTATATTTTTTAATATAGCCAGTGTCACTCGCGCTGCTAAGAAGAATGTAACGACACCTCATATGTCAAAATCCAACTATCCGTTTGGGCTGTAGCCCGTGAAAAGAATTTTCTTGTCCATATACATACATAAATACATACATACATACTGAAACTGAAAACCGACAGACGCATAAATCGGCAATCGCGGAACACCTATTGTGATCTGGTGCCAACCATTGATCGAGCTTCATGCCCCAAAAGTCCTCTCTGTGGAACGTCACTATTACTCCAGAGTGGTGAGGGAGGCAATAGAAATAAAAAGAACCCCAATAATTTCAATCGGGAGGACGGATTTAAATTGTCTACAACATGGAGTCCGGTAATAGACAAAATAAAAACGCGCGATTCACCATCGGACCGATCGTCGGACATTGTGAGTGTTGTGTGCCGGCCTAATGTGTAATGTTTACAAACAATTTAAATTATTAAGACAATATGTGGGTAGCAGAAAATCTAGTTGCCCACCGCCCTGATGACAACTCGCTGCTACTTCAGTCTGCTCGCGACCACGACTGGTGCAACCCAGTCGAAACGTCGAGTGTCCAGGTAAATCGCTTATTTACCTAAAAACTATCGCGATAAGACTCGTTAAAGTAATTATTATGTATACATACATACTATCGAAAACATAACCCTCCTTTTAAGGCAGTCAGGTAAATACGGGTTATAAAAAAAGTGTTGTTTAGTTTGTTTTGTTGTAATAGTATGGTGCCGCTTTAGAATGGCATCGCCCCATTTATTTCCAGGGATGTATATCTGTGATCTGATGTGTATTTAGATGAAGCTATGTATTGCTTGTTCATATCAGTAAGTTTCATTCTAGTAATGAATATAAAATTAAGTACATTTTTTAAACAAATCTGCATTTCCTACAGAGCATAAAATATTATACAAAATTTATATACGCATCCGTCAACGCAGCGTTGTGCAGAACAAAGCGGTAGAGTGCGTTTCATCTTATAGGTAGTTCCTATGGCGTCATGTTTGTAGCATTGGAAATGTGTATGTAATATCATACGGCGCCAAAAAATTACATACCAATGCTACCAACATTACGCCATAGGAACTAAAAGATGAAACGCAATATACTACTATAGCGCTAAACCGTTTGACACTGGTTTTGCTGTGTTTTGTCAAAACGTTTGACACCGATTTGACATAAACTGTATTTATATAAATATAATGAGTGATGAATGGTGATGAATGATGATTTTTGTTTAAATATCTACGTGTTGTTTTATTATCCATATACTATGCATATACCTACTTCTGTTTATTTAATTTCGAACTGATTAAGAACAATTTAGATTAGACTAACTTCAGACAAAACGGTTGGCGTCTTTAGTAATTAATAAAAGAGTAAGAATGATTTACGTACAGCTGCTTTACCCGCTTATTAACAACACTTTTTATTAAGCCTAGCGTTAGTAGGCCAGAGGTCGAACGCATTTTTTATTCAGACAATACACTTTAAGGAGACTTTGTCAGAAAAATACTACTTTTTGTGTTATTTATTATATTAAAAATACAATGCTAATTACATATAATATAATGTATTTGTTAAAAAGATGCAGTTTCTTTTTGTTCCCTCTTTTGGACAATAAATCACTCTAAATTCCACGCCCGTGTTTCAATAAACCAAAAAATAAACTATCAAGAATCAACTTACCAATCATATTGCGGTTCATGTCACCCACAAAACCCAAATTAGAAGTAAAGACCTCAATTATGATGCGGTGACGTGTAATTCGTTATTTGCTTTCGTATGACAACCAAATCCGACAATACGCCGAAAAAAATATGGCAAATATGTAACAGCCACGTAACAAAATAACGTACTTATAATGAGTAGTTAAACATGGAGCAATGCCACGTATTAAAGCTCTTCCAAAACACTCTTGCCTAGTTTCGCAGGCTAAGATTGAGCCGCGGTAGTCTTGTTGGTAGCGGCGTACTTACAAAACATTAGCTTTAGATGCATAAAGTCCGTAATTTTTTGTGCACCAGCTTCTGGCCTACGATAGCCTAAGAGTAAATGACCAACAATATCAGTGCGTTATACCACTCATTACGTTACATAATGGATATTAGTCTTTTGTAAAGGTCGGCCGTTAAGATAATGGACTTCGTTTATTATCTTAACATAAGATAGGTGTTAAACAATATGTTATTGTTGGTTGGACTTGGTGTTTTTAATTATAACTTTGTAAGAATTTATTGCTTGCGTCTAGACGTTTTACTAAATGAAATTAGTTCAAGTTTTGTGCAAGTTTTAATCACAGATCTTTTGCGGTTTATACTTAGTAGCAAAATGCGAAGAGAGAACCGAAGACAAATATTTTTTTTTTACACTGTGGTCGTACTGCAAGCGAAGGCTTGTACGTGCATCTGACGTGTGTAGCTTTGTCTTTTCTGTTTTCAAGCATCTCACGTCTCCGGCGATCACATGTTTGACAGATGCCATCTTCGTCTCACGTCTCACGCACGTCTACTCTGTGGAGATGGCGCCTAATCCTTGGTTCACCGGTTCCGAAGTGATCTGTCAAAGCATTTGTATTAGCAAAAGCCTCAGGCTTGTTTTGTAATGCATGATGTTTTTTTCCAGATGATGAACTATAATGTGACAAATAATAAAATTTTACCAAAACCTCGAATAAATTGAGAACCTCCTCCATCTTTATTCGTCGGTTAAAACAGGCAGAAGGCAGTTTCCAATGAGGGCTCAGTCCTAGGCTTAGTTGAGCAGGTTGAGCTCCAGGGCACCTGCCCCGCTTATCGTGACATCAACCCTTCTCAAGAACTGTGATTAACGATTAATAACACAAGCGGCTCACACGCGCGCCGTACGATTTTCCGGTTTTTGCTGGATTCGGGTTTTCGACGACAAGTCACAAACACAAAAATAAAATATAATGAGCCCGGCTCCACAAGGAAGACGCAACTAAGACTAAACATGAGAAAGAAACGTGAGACGAGCGACATCACGCTGGACGCTTGGAACCGCTTCCATATAAAATGTATGAAAGAGAAGAGATGCCGGTACATGTGAGAAGCGCGTCGCAAAGATGACGGCCGACTATCACTTATCTGACAAATGTCATCTTACGTCTAACTTTCTACGTCTCATCTGTGGCTGAATCAATGGCTCACCTGATAACATGGCCTCTTTTACCCAAAACCTGCAGTATGGAGGACCTATACTTGGCGACAGAGAGTGCTGTTATATGGCCGTCGCTAAATACTGGCAAAAGGTCATTTAATTACTAGTTTGAGTCATTGACACGAAGAAGAAGAAGTTAGCCCCTATGACTATGGAACGTATGGAACCAGTCACAGGTTCTCAATTTGTGTGGCGAATGTCACGATCACGAGCCGCATTGTCATCCGGAGCGTCTGCGATTCACCTCAACTGTCACAAAGTTGGGGCAAGTGAGTCCCAAGCCGTGACTGTGACGGCCGGCGTGACGCGCTTTGATGTGATTTTGGGTTTAGAAAATGTACAGCATCGATTGCACCTTAGTTTTAAACAAATTCGGTTTATATCAAATCGTTTGACATAAACTGTATTTGTATTACAATGAGGGCGTTATTCAAATTCAAAAATAACGATCAAAAGGACGTTATGTGTGTTTCTCGTCTAAAACTATTTTTCTAATAAACTTTATGTATTTCCTCCCGAGGCTGGAACTGTGTGCCTCCAAATCCTGAGATCAAAACTCAGACTACTAAACCTCGGGCAGATGACATAAAGTAAAATCGCCAGCAAATAAAACCATTGAAGGGATCAAATCATACTAGTTTTTCTTAGCATTTGTATGAAAACCAGAAAAAACTGCTCTTTAAAACAGGTAGGTGGAGTTTTAGGCGATTTCACATAAATAATAAACAAAAATTTTGCAACAAAAAAATTACTCATTCGAATTAAATAATTAAAAAAGGTCGTTTGCATAGGATTGGATTAATTTCCGTTTATTTAATTTGACTGAAAGCCCACCGTATGTTTGAATTAATTTAGAAATTAAGGCAATGTTTCAAATTATGACTCATCGCATCGTTATTATGAACAATGTTAATGTGAAATAAACAAACGAATAAAATAAACAAGCTTAATTATTAAAAACACGAAACCCTACTGCGGTACTAAATTACAAAATTACTGCTGAGATAAATCTAACAACAACTCATTTTGTCAAATATGAATCTTTCTGTGGATTCCCAACTATAGTGTGTAGAGGGCGCTGAACCAAGAGCTAGATAGATAGATTAACACTTTAATACAGGCAACCAGTGTACCTTCCTATCCGCAACTAGTTATTAAAGTTTCTTTACACAAAAAAAGTCAGTCAGTCTTCATAGATTATGCTGATATCTAGATATCATATTGCGTCTCATGTAGCATGTCGCTTTTGTGGAGATAGCGACTTAAAATCATCCCAATCGCTTGCACTAGCAACCTACCCAAAAATCCCCCGGTAAAAATAAATTAATTTCAACTTCACGTTAATTGAGGAGGTAAAGGTATGCTCCTAAATGATCCTAAGGGCAGCTCATTATATATTCTTATAATGCCTCTCTCGCCCTGCGACTGAAGGGTTAATTTGAGAAAGGTCCAAAAATCCGTGCGCGGAAAAGATAATATTGTCACACTTTTTAGCTTTGTGACACAAAATAAAGAATCTACAGAAGGACAGGTCGCTCCTTTTTTGGCCATTTATATCTGACACCCTAGGTTTGCTACTTTTACAATCTGTTTTTTTTTTTTTTATTTAGGTGCTTAAGATAAAAATACAAAGGTAGGTAGATAGGTACATTACTTACATACACTATATCATACTACACTATTACATACGAAAACAAATCAATTGTGAGTTGTAATTTTGACGTCCGCCTACACCAAACGCTGTTGACTCAATACTGATAGGCCGATTTGTGACGGTTTGGTTCGCGTGTAAGTGATGTACGACGGAGGGTAGGATGTGTGAGTGTAGAGACGTTTCCTTGTAGCTGTCTCTCTGTATTGGGCGGTCATCAGTATTTACTTTGCGTCTGGAGTTTTTCATAATTAGGTTAGCCTTGGAGCCTTGGTCATTGAGTTAAAAAGTGGGACAGAAAAGTTAGGGTCAATTTCAACTGCGTTGGGGGGTGTCTTTTTGAACCCGGGTTTGGCGAAAAATACACGTAATGCCCCTTTGTGTGTAGGTAGGACAATACCAATTTCGACCTTTTCTCATACTTAACACGGTTTATGTGAAACGGTTTGACAGACGCATCCGTTGACGCCGACGCAGTAATGAATTACATAGTCATAGTAAAAATTAGAATGTTTTAAGGCAAAACTTTGTCTGTTTTAAAACAATATTATGTTCTAAGTATAAACGCTGCGCGTATGGGATTAAAAAAGTAAATTAAATAAAATCGCACTGCTTCGGAGTTGGCCAGGCTACCACACGCCATTAAATAGTATTGAATTCAGTCAAGATTTTAAAATGGTAGGTATTACACGTGTAGGTTTATTTAGTCCATAGCAGTTCACAGGAGCTGGACGGCTGATGTTTTATAATTTCCCATGCCTATGTCCAGCGGTGGACGTCGCACGGCTGATTGGATCTTTGTCCACTCTGGTTTGAGATTGGCACGTCAACCCTGCACTGAAATAAACTCCCACTAACCAGATCGGTTCTATTATACCCCGGACACGAATGGCCATTGTACACCGATAACTAGGGACGTGCAAAATAATCGATTATTTAAAAAATAATCGATGTCCTGTCGAAAAGTAATATTTTTAGTACATAATCGATAATGTGATTTTAATCAATCAATTAAAGTAAAATTGGTTTTTCAAATTCTCAAATCTATTCGTTTTTTTGGGACACAAACTTGCGCTTACGAATCGTTTCGGGCCTGCTGCATAATAAAATGAGTGACACGTTTGTATTATTTTGTCTCGGCGGTATGATATTTATTTAACCTTTGCCAATAATTAGTATACGATAAAAAAATGTAATTGCTTAAAAACGATTACTCAATACCTAACTGATTGCTTTTTAATCGACTAAAAATGATTTTTTATTACTAAATACCCTTCCCTGGCGGTAACTAACGTGTCGAACAGCTAAACATCCCCCACAAAGCAGGTCGCCGATCCAATATCGGGTAACAAAGCTGCACGGCATTGAGTGGCGAAGTTGGGCATATCGTGGACAAACTACCCGCAATGAACTAGAAGCAATTCGAACAGAGGTGAAGCCGTGAAATACTCAGCACAGTTAGAAATAGACGAAAATACGGCGAAACGTCCGCCATTGTGCGCCATTTTCGCGCAGCACTCGCTATTGCTTACTTACGTCAGGCCTGGCTCACTCCGCGGCGTAGGTATAGAGTTGCAAGTACGTGCGGCGACACCCCCGGGAAGGTTAGTCAGTTGGTTGCCGTTCGCCGCACGTTACGCGCGCGCTTCGATGCCGTTCGCATTTCTTCACGAGATTTATTTTATTTTATCAATTCTGTATTAAGTAACTCAGCTTCCTACCTCATTCGTTAATTTTGTATGATAATGCAATTTTCATATTTTTTCTAATATTTGTGCTTTGATTTTCTTTCAATATCCTACGTTTAACAAAACATTTTATTTTTGTTTTACTTGGGTGTAGAAAATATGTACTCAGTACTTTTCGTAGGTACCTATTTTCATATAAATCTCGAAATTCGCATCCCTACAAAGCGTGCCGGCTGTGACCTTCAGAGGCGGTCTGCGGCAAATGAACTTTCGCGCGCAGCAATTCGGCTCATTTTTGCTTGCGCGCGATCTGTAGGCTAATATAAAAGTAGGTATTCAAAGCCGGCGCGAAGGAAATTGTACTTTATTATCGCGCATAAAGATTTATATTTGTTGAATTGCTATGGCGGAGTGCGTCTTCTGTACCTGTACTATTACGTATTCTGTGCTTACGTTAGGAAAATGAGATTTTCCATCTTATTGTCATACTTATCGGTGCTGTTAGGATTGGCCCTCTGTAAAACCTAGGATTTTTCCACACTATAAGGCACGACCTCCCGTTTTTGTCTAATCGGCTGTTACCATCAATTACTAAATAAGAATCATTTTTTTTAATTAGTTGTGACATTTTAGCACCGGATGTACGAAAGAAACGTAAGCATTATAGCGAGTAGCTATATTTAGTAATCCTTGCACATTTTTGGTAATGCTTTGGTGACTGAATCTGTAAATAATGTTTTGCTTTTTATCTAACAGCTAAACATCCCCACAAAGTAGGTCGCCGATCCAATAAAACTAGGCGCAGTTAAAATTGGCACGCGCTGCCTCGACCAGCAAGGCCTCCGCTGGACGTTGGTTTTCTATAGGGGGGTATCTAAGTAATAAGACACAATGATGTCTTGTTTTGTCTAGTCGTCGTTACGAGCCAATGGTACGTAAGTCATTGACCTGTGGACCTGATCGGAGGGCATCCGGCTATCTGGTTCAAACACACCACACCACAGTTAAACAAAATGATGCCCGTTTTCAGGACGTTATTTTTTTTTTCCTGGCTTCATTCTGACAAGGCTTCCTCTAGTAAATGTTGCTCTGAACCTGTAAAACAATCTAGGAATTTAGAACATACGATAGTAGTGCGAGAACTCCAGGTTTTAATCTAGATTTGCTCTAGTTTCGTTTGCACGGTTCCTAGAAGTATTTATCAAATTCTGTATTGTTGTAAAATACAGAACTAAATCAAAGTGCAGTGCAGAACTAAAATTGAGACGGTCACTCGCTGCATTCCCTGCCTTATGTACCTACGACGCCCCTTTTTTCAGTTCACCACCAAGTGGTATAGAGAGCGCCATACCACTATCATACGGTGACAAATGCGAGTAACCGAGTGACCGTCTCCACTATAAATCATATTGAATGCTATATATAAGGTAGTTTAAATTAATTTCGTGAATTTATCATGAAATATGCTACCTTTCACTAGTTTTCACCCAATAGTATACCTAGGGAAGTATATTTTTGGATGGTATAGAATCGACACCAATAATATATTCGTAAGTAAGTAATAAAATTCAATCACTAAGCAATAAACACGTCACATAGCCACCGATTAACTTAACACCATAAAATATGATTTTCACCCTAATCTTATCAGCGAGAAATGTGTAAGTTCATACAAAATTGACGTTAAACACGCGATCAAAAAGGAATGACCAAGTTGGTGGCCGCAGGTTACACTTTAGAAACACACCAAACGTCCTTTTGTACGTTATTTTTGCGCTACATAACGTATACGAATTTCGTCCTTATTCCCAGCGTTACAAAATAACTTAACCATCTATGGATATAAGGTGAAAGATCGCATTTTCCTAACGCGTGAGTTTAAATAGCGTGCAAATGGACGTGTGTGTTTCTTTGACGGCTATTTTACTTGTATTATCTCACGATTTCTATTATACAGGGCCGTGATTGTCATCAAAATAACCCCACGGTAGTAAGTAGCATCATCCGGATCATCCCACATCTTTCCCGTAGGAGTCGTAAGAAGCGACTAAGGGATTTGAATTTTAGACGACAGGCTGACAACCCTGTCACCATGGTGGTACCTCTGGGTGATACCCAGCCTTCTGAATGACTCTCAAACTATCTCAAACTTATGATATTATGTATGACAGACGTGATGTAAATAGCCGCTTTTTACAGTTATTTACGTTCTGCCCGCCCCGCATGGGATATAGGCGTGATACCTACATGTATGTATGTAATGTATGATACATTGCTGAGAAACATACCGCCTGGTTATTGGGGTTCCAAACCGAGCATTGCGAGACATATTACCGCAATCAAAATGCTTACGCCTCACTGGTTTGATTTAGGAAACTGTTAGGCCAGAAACACACGTAACGGCCTAATGTGCGTTATTTTTGCGCTACGTAGGTAATACTTGCGTTACGTACGATAGTACGAATTTCAACTTTATTCCAATTCAAATACGGTTTATGTCGAACGGTTCGACAGTACGTCTCCGTCGTCGACGCAGCATTGTGCGATTCGCAGTGCTAGCGTATGCGTCTGCCAAACTGTTTTACATAAACCGCATTTATATAAAAAGTGAGGAAAAGTCGCATTTTTCTAACGCATTTCTAATGTGTAATTTGTAATAAATAAGTGATATTTTTTTTAATAATAGATTTGCTTTTATTTACACCTGTCCCGCACAAACACACTAGTACCGCCACTCTAGAACATCCTATATATGAATCGTCGTAGTTTCATGAGCTATGTGACTGGGACAACTGGTTAGAATTTTGCCCACAGACGAGATACACTTCACCTGCGAAAGTTTGCAACAGCTATCGGTGGCGGTCGCTGACGACATTTCCAAATACTGTCGCGAGCAACCGCGCGACCATCGGCAACCGTCGCTGATATCAGTGATAACTGTCGCAGGTGAAGTGTCACTCGTCTGTGGGCAAAATGTCGCTGGTCTATGGGAGCCCTTACTTTAAGCTTGCTAGACTTCTGAAGATCCACCTCTTTGTTTTCTGCGATTTTCCAAAGTTCTTAGAACAACAGTTGTTAAGTATCATAGGCTACAAAATTTACAACAGTCAAAAGATATTAATTTCAGTATCTAAAGAAGTAATGTAACTTTATTGCACAACAACAAAGAACAGAGTAGAGGATTATAAAACCAAAAATGCAGCTTTATCGCTAAATCTCTTACAGACACTATTTGACATACACTATTTTTTTTAATTATTTCCCATTTTTGTTACGTAAACATGGTATTCCCAATGACGACCTTCCGACTTCTTAACAAGAACACCTTTTTTGTTATTTATACGCAACATAAGTTGGGTTGTTGCTGTTATTGCGCCAATAACAGTATGTTACAGGGCGATTGGCGAACTTTCGTCTGTCCCGGCAAAGTATCTAATTACCTCCCGGTTTTTATTGCCCCACTAATGGGGAGATATTACCGGTTTTTTTAACTGCCTCCGGGGCTTAGCGTGGTAAGGTTTCAGGCGTGTTTTGGTTTGAATTTGTCAGACTGTTACATACATACATACATACATATATCACGCCTTTATCCCTTGCGGGGTAGGCAGAGCGTCAACGGCCGTAAAAGTACGGTCGTTATCGCCACGTCTGACACATATTTGAGGGCCGTTTTAGCTATTGTCGTGTATCGCTATAGTGACAGGTTGTCAGCCTGTCGCCTAAAATTGCAATACAGATACCCTCGAGTCCTTTAGTCGCTTCTTACGACACCCACAGGAAAGAAATGGGGTGATGCTATTCTAAGCCGGCATCACACGGCAGACTGTTAAAGCAACTATAATCAAGCAGAAGAATATGAATGAGTTATTTGTTAAAACGTAAATCATTAAAACAAAATTAACGTATCTCTAAACGGAGTGTGAGCACAAACAGGCGCGTTTCACCAACTTGCTCTATTTGTTTACTTGATCAGTCCGATCCGTTTTTCTCAGAACAATTTCTAAGTCTAGTTCAGTCCGATCCGTTCTTTCTAGAACAACCCCTAAGTATATAATTCAGTCCGATCCGGTCTTCCCAGAACAACTTCTAAGCCTAGTTCAGACCGATCCGGTCTTCCCATAACAACTCCTAAGCCTAGTTCAGACCGATCCGTTCTTCCCAGATCTACTCCTAATCCCAGTTCCAGTCCGATCCGTTCTTCCCAGAACAACTCTTTAGCACAATTGCGCCAGCAGTGGCTTCCAAAACTTTTTACTTACAAAATGACGGTGCTCATCAAGATAGCACGTAAAACAATAAAAATGGCCGCCATCCCATTTTCCCGCCAGCAGTAACATGAGCCATTAATTCTCCGAAACATTAAACAGGACTAATTCCCATTTCATAAAACTACACGTTTATTGTCATGTCTTGTTAATTCGTGTGGTTTATGTGGTTGATTGCCATTAAATCTTTCCAAGTGACCGTGTGTTTTTTTGTTTAGGTACTCCAGGGCAGACAACACTCCCAGAAGAACTTAGCGGGTTCCTACAAGTAGTAATTTTGTCCCGCAAAGTTCTTCTGGGAATACATGCATCACGCCTGACTCTGTAGTAAGTTTACTACAGAGTCAGGCGTGATGCATGTATGTGTGGATAAACTGACGTGACTGCTTGCGGAGAGGGTGACAGCGGGGCAGGCATTTGTCAGAATAGGGGTGGAATAGTCTGACAACAAGTCACGATGGTCTGAATCATAAAAAAACGGTTGTCGTGGTGTAAATGGCCGTTTTTACAGCCGTTTATGCACTACTTTCCCCGCAAGCGTGCGTTAAAATTGTTTTCAGCCGAGAATCGCAACAGGAACCTTTGTGGTACACCTTTGTAGCTAACTACCTCAACATAATTTCTAATCTACGTTCATTGTGTAACACAAAATTACCATAGACGTTATCGTTGCTCAACCTGGTACTGAAATTCCCGCTTCAAAGAGTTATCGCGGTATGACATTACGATATGCAGCAATTTTCACTTCAAAGGCGAATAGGCTGAGTAAAGGAAGTAAGGGAGGTAAAATTATATGCTGTGGTGTATGACTTACAGCAACTTTTTACCTGACTTTCTCAAGATGGTTTTGTTTTTTGAAAATAAGTATGTTGTCGTATGACCTTAACGTATCTAAGTATTCCCAAGATTTTTTTCTTACCTATCATATTTTTTGTCGATAACCTTTTCAGGTGAGAAATTCACACCTTTGACATTTACGACACCATGACAACAACTACAAATACTCTTGAATACTCCTCTTTATTCGATTCCGACATTTGACCTTTTTTTGATGAAATTAAATTAAATGTCAAGCTTCGAGCGGGGAACTCGGTTCGGTCGGAAACATGAGGTATGTATCTATCATCCTACTGATATTATGTCACTAACTAATTACCCACTAGCTGCACACCCCTCGACCGACTGACCCTTGCCAAATTTTCAATCTCTTGATGTCTCGTCTTATTTTCATTAATGAGAATAATAGGTATACCTAGCACTGTGGGTATATGTAGACTCCAATAAAAATTTGAATCACAATATTATACGTCTCAACCTACCCTCGAAGTAAAAAAAACTTACTCATTCTTTCGAATACCTTTTTCAGGCCACAAATTCACACCTCCGACAGCGCACGCCATCATGGATGTCCCTGTATTCATAAAACGGCGGGCGAACTACAATACTCCCCATTATGGACCTTTTTCCGATTGACTAGTTTTTTAAGCGGTGTCTACACGCCACATTGCGCCCAATGTTACATGGCGAGGAGTTTATGTAACTTTTTTGCGACGCTTCCAGCGCGTTTTTTGTGAACGGGGGCTTTTCGTGTGAACAACTTTTCGGTATTTTTCGTCGTTCTCGAGTCTTGTCTTGAAATAAAGCCCGTGCCTTACAGTACAGCTTATAAAAAGACCACAAAGTTATTTTAAAAACACTGTCTCTCTCTCTCTCTTTTCGTGTGGAACACCGTGTCGTTCAACGTTTAAAAACACTTTGCCTTACTTTTTGTGATAAGGCCGCAAATGGCTACTGTTTCAAAATCTGACATGCCATATAGAGATGAAAATTACCTTGAAACTTTCCTTTGCTGAGGTAAGTTTCCTGAAAGTTACCTGAAAGTTTCCTGGCGAGGAAGTTTTCAAACTGATTATTTAACTTAATAAAACAGTTGGTATGTTAATTATTAACTTAATATTGCTTAAGGGAACATAATAAGTCCGGTTTTATGCTTTTTATTCGAAAAGTTGAGATAAACAAGTAAGGAAAGAAGTTGAAAACAAATATAAATGATAAAAAAAAAATATTTCTTTACATAATCATATGAAAAAGTGTACGAGATCAATTAGATATAAAGTTAAGTACAACTGAGAGCACGTTAAACTTATATTTTCGACTTTCTTTTGTTTTTATAATATGAGCGATACGAATCATTTTCACGTTGTAACTGTAAAGTTTGTCGTGCTCGTAGATGTGCCTAAATATCTACCTTAGAAGACTATTTAATGGTCTAAGCTGAATACATAAATAATGAAGATAATCTTTCTGGGCGGTTTCGGCCATGGCAACCACTTCTACTCCAGATCAAGTCGGCGCTGATGCGCTTGCAGGTGGCTATTGTAGCCTATTTTGGCAGTAAACTCCCGTGCACAGTGTGGGCACGTGAGTTTGCCATTTATATAATTGTAGTTAATGGCGACGGGAGGACGGGCCTTCAGTTCATTGCGTTTAGCGTCAAGGTCTGCTTTACGCTGCTCCTCAAAGTCGCGGATTCGCCTCTTTACAAGACCTCACCATTCCGGCCGTTGTGTTGCCAAAACCTCAAATTGAGAGGGTTCGATGTTGCATCTTTTCATGTGTCTCTTCTGAACATCTTAAAATCGGAGGAGTTGACCGCCATGCTTTCGCTTGCCCTCCTCTAGCTTAGCATAGAAGATACGCTTCGCCACTCGCTCATCCGCCATCCGGGATACGTGACCACACCACCGAAGCTGTCGACGCATTAAGTAGGCTTCAATGCCACCAACATCAATATCAATAAATAAATAAAAAAAAAAAACATTGGCTCGTCTTAGAACTTCGGTGTTTCGCACTCGGTCGGACCATCTGATCTTCATGATGGTGCGAAGGCATTTGAGGTGGAAACGATCCAAAGTGCGTATGTGGTGACGATACACACCAGGTCTCGGAAGAGTAGGTAGAGAAGGTTTGGCAGCACAATCGTCATATATACAGATATTTTTGTGCCTAGTTTAAGGTCGTGCGAGCAGAAAACCTTGGAATGCAGCTTCCCAAATACTGCAGCTGCAGCACTGATTCTGCTAATGATCTCAGCTTCAAGGTCACACTTAGCTGTTATAGTGTTCCCCAGATATCGGAACTTGTCAACCTGTTTCAACATATCTTCACCAAGCTTAATTGTCAGTGTCTCACGACCTTGTGTATCCAGGGACATGACATGGATACTTCCGTCTTTTTGACACTGATATTTAGGCCGAATTTGCAGCGTGCTTGGTGAAAGACGGTCATCAGTTGTTGCAGGCCTTCTGGGGATTCTGTAAGGAACCACAAATCATCGGCATACATAATTTCAGTAATAAGTGCATGCGAGACTTTGGTGCACGCCTTGAGTCTAGCCAAATTGAAAAGACTGCCATCAGTGCGGAAGCGGATGCGGACTCCTTCGGAGACAGTATTTAGGACCTCCTTGACTACTACCGCAAAGTATAAGGCGAACAGTGTGGGCGATAGAACGCACCCTTGTTTCACCCCACAGGTGACGGGGAAGAAATCAGACTGTTCACCGTCTACAGAGACGCAGCACTGCATATCGTCATGCAGGAGTCTCAGGAGGCGCACAAACTTCTCCGTGCACCCTAGTTTTCCTAGCACCATCCAGAGAGCTTCACGAGGTATACTGTCCGCTTTCTCTAGGTCAAAAAAGCAGAGGTACAACTGACGACCTAGTTCTCTGCCTTTTTCCTGCAGTTGACGTACCGAGCTTACATGTGCCTCGGTCAGGTCGGAAGCCAAACTGGGTTTCGGGCAGAATCTTTTCTGATAAGTCCTTCAAGTGGTTTAATGGGACTCTTGCAAAGGCCTTTCCGGGGACCGATAATAACGAAATACCGCGGTATGAGTTGCAGTCAGAACGGTCACCTTTGTTCTTGTAGAGGGCACTAATGCGAGACACTTTAAAATCATCCGGGACCCACTCCTCCTCCCACATTCGAACAAAAAGTTTCCGAATCAACGAATGCAGCTCTGCACCACCATACTTAAGTATTTCAGCTGGTATAAGTAAGGTCAATGCCAACCGCCCGTTTGTTATGCTGCTGTCTGATGGCAGTAAGAACCTCATCACACGACAGGGGCTCGTCCAGCTCGGTGGCTAGGGGGAGTTAAGTACTTAACTGTAATGTACATTGAACTCAACATAGATGGCGTTATCTGAGGATATGTCTAAAAGTACATTGATCTCCACATAGATGGCGTTATCTGAGGATTTGAAAAAAAAAAACAACCAGCTTCAAGAAAAAAAAATTTTGACGTAATGAATAACACACAAAATACTAATTTTTAACCTTATTTTCATTAAAACATACTTATTATCACTAACTTTTTACGTTGAGAAGACATTTTTGAAAACTTCCTCGCGAGGAAACTTTCAAGTAACTTTCGGGTAAATTACCTGAAAATTACCTCGAAACTTTCAATGTTTCGGAAACTTTCAGAAATTTTCATCTCTAATGCCATAGCATAACTATCGCTCTCAATGGCCAAGTATCTACAAGCTCTTCGGTCCAAGAGCTCGAGCTGAAATTTACATCGATGTCCCATCAAAATTCAGGCTATGTGCCGTTTCAATGTTCCGAAATACAGGCAGTAACTTCACAACAGGTCAGTGAGCAGCACAGACCATTGAAAAAACAAACTCTAGACATGGCATATTCATAGCTGTTGCAATGTGTGTTTTACGGTGGAAAGAAATCTTTAAGTAAAAGCTCTTGTTTTAATATTTAATCAATCGAACGGCAGATGTTTTTAATACAACATTGTACACCATAAATCAAAATATTGTAACGGGGAGGTTAGCGTCAAAAAGAGCCTCAAATATGCACATCGAGCTAGAGAGCGGAAAATTTTCAGCCATATTCTTCTTGACCTACCGATCAAAAGGTGGCTCCAGGCGGTTACTACTCCGTTTCACCTTTCATCCCTTTGCATCACCCCGAACATTATCACTTCCTCATGTCGATTTTCAGCTTTCTAGCGAAATTTGATGTGAAAAATTGAGGCCACTGAACCTAGCTTCATTCCTCTTCTATTGAGGTCCTACATTTTGATGTCTGTGGCGATCGCAGAGTGAGTTAACTTAAATGAAAACGCTAAAATTATACTCAGGTAATGGAATATGCATGGACTACCCCGCACTATAAAGTGGACGAATGTTTTAATAAATGACTGTTTCAGAGTTTCACTGAGTTAAATTTTGTAGTACCATTTTGATGGATGTTCGCGAAATCGCTGAATTTGTTGGATGGATAAGAATCTATGTAGAAATACACGCAGACTTTTCAATCTACCTAAGGAACAAAAATATTGACTTTATTTAAAGTGGGTAAAAAAAAGGATATTTGCAACCTTCGAGCAACGTATCTTCCGTCCCAAGTTTGCAACAGTTATATGAAATGCCGTGTGATGCCGGCTTAGAATAGCATCACCCCAATTCTACCCGTGGGTGTCGTAAAAAGCGACTAAGGGATACTTATCCAGGGAATGGGCAGCAGCGTTCCCTGTCAATGCAACATCATGCATTGCGCTCGCCAATCCGCCGGCCAAGCGTGGTGAGTATGGCAGTACCCCCCGATAGGGGGAGGCACGTGTCCAGCAGTGGACTGTTGTGGCTGTTATGGTTATGGTTATGGTATGAAATGCTGAACGTCTGATCTCCACAGCGATTTTTTATAAAGCTTTGTATGTGGCATAGGTGGGTGGGCAATCTGACAGAAACAGGTGTCGATTCGGTAATATCTCTTAACTTGACTAGAAGTAGCGCTGTCCGTCTATGGCGCTGTCACTTTTATTAATATCGAAACTATTTAAACAGCCTGACACTGTAGATGCTAACGGGTTTTCACTCGACGCGCCTTACTCCAAAGGCTAGACGTAAGACATGAGACAGAGACGTGATACGTAAGACGGCGCGACATCGCAACGCTTGAAACCGTTAGCAAAATTTGTAATCAAAAGAGACGCCGTCTACACACGTGTAAAGCGCGTCGCATCGATGACGGCTGTCAATCACTTGCCCAACAGATTTCATCTTACGTCTCGCGTCGCACGTCTCATCTGTGAAAATATTCCCTTGAAGTTTTGATTTTTGTTCTTTTTGTCACGTGTCACTTTGCCGGCAGATGTCTGAAATCGATACAGATTAACATTTAAAACGGGCGCAAACGATTTTCCGAACCAAAAGTAATTTGCGTGTTCGATTCAGAAACAGATTGCTATTTTATTTATCTGAGCGTTTCTTTTGTAAGCAACAGTTTTAATAGCCGCGAATTTGAATGCAAATAAATTACGTGCTGCTTGTGGGCTGAATATTTTGGAAAAAGAAGCAAAAACATTTCTGAAAATTAGATACAACTGCGTAGGTATTTCCTGGTTCAATAAAGAAGGGGATCATAAGTGGGAAGGGGACAGCAGAACACCTGGCCTGGTGTATGTAGGAGCCTTTGTGCGAGTGATACAACAATTTATCACAAGTTCACAATATATTTGCCCCAATTCGGTAAAACAATCTTCATAACTAACTAAAATTAATGCTTTGCTTTCTTTGAAATAGGTTCATAAAAGGAAAAGAGATGGCAAAGTCATGTCATGTTTAAAAATTTCAATAGGTTCTTTGTTATTTCTAGTCAATTTGGTCGCCATCATTTTAATCGTCGCCTTATGACGGATAACGGGCATTTTGCGTCATATTCAAAGACATAAAATGCGTTTACTATCTTTTAGCCTTTTCTAAACATATTTAACGGAAAGTGACAGCGCTAATTTAAAAAAAAAGTTTAGATAATCTATTTCCCGCATTGGAGCCAACAAATTGTACACTTGATACGCAGAAAATACTCGACAAAATGCTCGCTATTTTAAAGAGGCAGCAAACGCCACGACCACACCGCGACCAAAATCTCAATTACGAATATTATTTTGTTGTTTTTTTTTACACTGTCACGATCACTAATGGACGCCATTTTTGCGGCTTAGTCCCATTTTTTGGCCGTCACGTGATTGTTAGAGTCATTTTTCATAATTGTAGGTTAATGATAGTCATTCCCGTGGCTTTGTTTCTTGCTTTGTTTGCACTGAATACTCGGTGATTAAAATACTGTCCGGCCGCTGAGGTTGTTTTCTTTGCAAAAAATTTTGCGCATTTTTTGGGGCGTTTAGCAAATTAACAGTGTTTCGTTTGTTTTTTACGTCGATATATTTTAACTACAAAATAAAGTTTACAGAAGATTCACTCGATCCTATTCAGGATTTTTGCGATTGTCATGTTTTGTTACATGGCCAGGGTTGCTACTGTCACAATCTCTAATCTGGCTAAGTAGGTATAAAAATATCAAAACTTCATAATTATGATTCAAGGCCAATTTTTATCCCAGAAATATGACGTTCGTGGCAATTAACTTCTAAGTTTGCTTGACTTCCCCTGAAATACCGGTTATTTCCAGTTAAAGTCAGCAAAATCGTCGCTAATACTGAGTGAGCCATCTGTATATGCAGGAATAGTGATTTTCCGGAGACGATAATAATTCAGAGATTTTTTTAATTATTTAGTCCGATTACCCATAAATGCCAAAAATAAGAAAAAATAAATAAACGATTGCTCTTGAAATAAAAGCTAGGAAATCTAATAGAAAGGCGGGACCACACATTGCTTCCGTTGCTGCTCTATTTAAGCGCAGCACTAACGCATGCGTTTGTCAGGTCCACACAAATTTCAGTTCAGTTTTCTTATGAACTTTTACGCATGAATTCTTATTTCTAACTTCGAGGGCAATTGCGCCGCTTTTATCGTTTTTTTTTCAAGTTGATAGCTTTACCTAAATCACTTAACACCCTAAAACCAATAATTTATCCCAAAATCATTTAATCGTTTGTACAGGAAAAGGTAATAACCTAATAACTTGTGAAATATTAGGAAGGCGCCGAGCAAGCGCCGGCAAAAATCAAATTATCCCAATTCTCTGAAAAGAAAGATGGTTTCGTGCTTCGGAGGGCATGTTAAGCCATCGGGCGGTTGTTGTCTATGATTGCTTATACGGCGGTTGTTACACAACCACGTAAGAAGAAAGCCTGCTAATTGTACTAGTGGGCGGTTAAAAAACTCTGACATCAGGGTTCATCGTAGCGCCCCGAAACACGGATCATATTTTTTTAATCAATCAGGTAATGCAATTGTCCTAACCAAACCGGAAACAAACTCAAACAGTGATAAAAGAAAGTAACTAGTAGGTACCTTTACCTTGTACCTTTAAGTATTTTTGAGCCAAACTTTACCAACAGACAAACACACTAATGAAATTAAATATTAATATATATAAATTACAAATCAGAAAGAATCCAAAAAAAATTAAGAAATGGAAGTGGAATAAAAAAGGAATTAATTCCTTCTGAGCGAGTGTGACTATCAGTCACTTCTGCACCGCTTGTTCACTGTTCTTTAGACATGATAATAAGAAGAAATAGCTTCCTATTATACTTGCCATGTGTTGCCAGTTTAGCATCACCTCATATTTTCCCGCGGGTTTTTCTCATTACCTAATTATTACAAATTTAGATGATAGGCTGACAAATGAGGAACTCGCCGCGGTCACGTTATTGAAAGGAAAATGTATATACTTAAACTTTATGTTAAAGCGTTAACATGATTTTGACAGCTGTCAAATATGGCCTATTTAAATGGCCGTACTGCAAGTGTAGGTACCGCAAAAGACAAAAGGTTACGATTTCATTTGCCACTCCATTTGATATTTCCACGTTTTCCACTCATTTCCAAGTGGGCGTTCACCTTTATTGCCCATCGTGATCACGCCACGTCAAGTTGTTTGGCGTTAGCGCAGTGGGCGGCGAGCCTAACACCTAATGTGGATTGTTAAGAACACCGGGTAGTGCGACGAGAAAACACGGGCGGAAAATTTGCTCAGGGGTGTTTAGATCGTAAAATGTTGAACAGCAATGATAGCTTACAATGTAGCATCACTCTATTCCTTTTTGGTATCGTAAGGCTCTAGCTCCACAGGCGAGACCTAAGACAAATGACGGAGACGTGAGACTAGACATGCGATATCGCGATGGTTGACATTTACGTATAGGTAAAATGTATAAAACAGAAAAGACGCCGGCTACACACGTGAGGCGCGTCACATTGATGGAAGCTGACGATAATTTTTCTAACAGGTTTTGTCCTAAGTCTCACGTCTTCTCTGTAGAGTTTGCGCTCAAGAGGCGTGTCTTGAACGCGGGCCATCTTCTTTTATGAATAAACATACACAATTTTTCCAATTTACTCTGTAATAATATTTGTCAGACGTGGCTAGGCGTCTAAATTCCTCAGTATCCGTTGCCCTGAACCAGCAAGCTGTTTCGCGAAATTCTGAAATTCTCGCGCGAACAGCAACACCGTAACTGATAATTACTATATTCGGTAAGTAACCACGACATGCGCCATCAAACAGTGAATAGGATTGTTGCTTGAAAATTCAAATACTTAAGGAGGAAAAGCTGAAAGCTGAAAAGCATTTTAGTGTTAATATTGTCAGCATAGTAAAATATCCGGGCCATCATATATGAATAAAGATACACAATTTTCCCAATTTACTCTCTTATATTTGTCAGACGCGGCATGGCGTCTAAATTCCTGAATATCCGTTGCCCTGAACCAGCAAGCTGTTTCACGAAGTTCTGAAATTCTCGCACGAACAGCAACACCGTAACTGATAATTATATTCGGTAAGTAACCACGACATGCGCCATCAAACAGCAAATAGGATTGCTGCTTGAAATTTCGAGTACTTGGAGGAGAGCTGAAAAGCATTTGTGTACTAGCCTACTACAAACCTACCTATTTTATCAACGCTTTTCAGTATAGATGCGTAAACGACTGTAAAAATCGACCATTAATACAAATGTTTTTGATAAAATTCTTAAATTTAAAAAATTTGCTGAATTTTAATATAAGTAGCTTGTGTTACTCGCGCTGTCGAGACAAATCAATACGATGAACTCTCAAAATTCCTTTAGTCGCTTGGGCACAGCCCGTGAAAAATAATATGGTGATGTTATTCTAAGCCAGCACCACACGGCGAAGCCGACAGCATATTGGAAAAACATTTGTGTATTAATTGTTAGCATTTCACATTGTGCACAATTTGCCAAGGTTTTCATACAAATACTAAGAAAAGACAGTATAAGTTGATCTCTTAAATGGGTTGATGTGCTGGCTGGTTACCAGACATGTTGTGGTATCTTTTACCATTTGGTATGACGTCTTTTATTTACCATTTCGTAAGTACATGAAATCTAAGTTGCGTAGTCCAATGCAAAGGGAGGCTGAAATACAAAATCCGATATGAAATTAATTAAAGTTGATTTAATACCTATACAATTACTCCTATAATATTCAGACCGTCATTCCAGATCAAATATGGATTCCATTAACACGATTTAGGCACAAATACGTGTCAAAACATTGTTTTGTTAATTGCCGCATTTTTTTGTGTACAAATGGACACACAACAGGCATCACGATTTTAGGGATTAGTTATCTTTTAAACAAACTCGTTCAAAACGCGTGTAACTTTTTATGGCAAGGTGGTTCTTTTGCAGGTCCTGATTAAAACTACCTACGATCTTCTGACATCGTCCTTGATGGCATCCGGTAAACAGCAAATTGGGAATTTTAGGTTAAAGCCTAAACCATTAATAGAAGGCGTAGTTCTGGACGTGTCGCACTGCCATGCGACTGTCATAGTGTTGAGCAACGGAGAGGACTACTCAAAGCTTATCGCAGATGGCAGGTGCAATTCGACAACAAATAAGAAATAACTAAACTTTGACAGTGACACATTTTAGACTAATGCGAGAAAAAAAAACACTTGAGAGTGGCGCCATCAGTTCGCCAGTTTTCTACCTTACTGAGAAACTCAGGAGCCTAATAGATTATTTTTCATACAGAACCAAAGAAAGATTTCATTTATCGCGCGTTTTTCCCGTTGCCCCCGTTTTTGCACTTTACAATGTTTTGAATTTAAATGGTGGTTACTATAATCTGAGCTGTGAGGTAAGGTGATAAGGTGATACATAATACAACGTGTTTCAGAATTAACAAAAAATATTAGTTTTTTGTTACCGTCGGTCAAAAAATAATAACACCATATTATAGGGTAGTGCTACAACTTCCTTGCGAACAAATTCTGATCTGCGCGAACAGCAACACCGTAACTTTAATTTATTGGTAACAAACACGACATGCGCCATCAATGTAGATCAATTTTCGATGCGTCGCGTTGGCATCTTGATTTATGTTGTCAAAATTAGTCCTGCGATGACGCGATTAAAATATATAATTTATTATTAAAATATTACTTATTTAATTTTATTTAGTTCTGGAAAACTATATATAGGGCTAATTTTGACAATAGACTCTTTAATGCAGACCCTTCCATACCCTTTCGGCTTTATTTGTTATTCTGCAACACGTTGTATTATTATGATAAAATATTCTAATCTAACGCACCCAACTTATCACTTAGCTAACAAATGATGCAAGGGATCAAGATCACAGCTCAAACTGAACTAATTTCAAATCTGCGCTTTGGAGGAATGACGCAGACGCCCCGTATTGAACTAGTGTTGCGGAATATCAAATGAAAATCCCTATACAGTCGATGGCCGATAGGGTCGATGGAATAGGCGAGAAATAAACGCAACGTCCGTTTATGCGTTATTTTTGCAGTGTATAACACATGCGTTAGGACTATGCGACTTTCCACCTTTCTTTTCATACAAGTCTACGGTTTTTGTCAAATCAAATGGTGTGCCAGCCAGACGTACTCGTCGAAGCACCATTGTGAATTAGTTTTGCTCTTGTAGTCTAAGCGGGTACGGTCAAATATCACTTCGAAAGGTTTAGCCAAAAAGCTGATGCCTTTCCTTAGTGATATAACATTGTGAATGGCTCCATCCGAGGAATGGTGGGTTCATAACTGGATTGAATATAATGGACCAACTCGTTTTTTGTATGGCACTGAAAAAATACTTCTAATTTATCGTGTGGGGTAACAATGAAAAAGGCTAGACGAGACAATTTCAAAATATATCACTTAACATTAATTGAACTCTTGAAAACCAAGTTAATTTTTTAAAAAAGAAAGAAATGTAAGTTTGAGGTCCAGTAGGTAAAATGGCTATAGATATATAGTTTCATAAAAGTATGCCAAATGATCCACTATACCTCAACTCTAACGTGACGAAAGGAATTTTGAAAATACTAAGATTTAATTGTATGTTTTGCAATGGGAAAGTAGATCATTGGAAACTGCAGTAGGTTAGTAAGAAAGAACTGCTTGTGCGCCTTTATAAATATTTAAGATGTACTTTCCTCATGATTGCTTACAGCCTAAAGCTAGATTACAGACGTGCAGGATCATTTTGAATCTGCAGGCTCCTGCTGTGCCCCCGCCGTTGAGTAAAAGCCATAGGTATCATGTTGCTCTACCATGAATGCTTTCTCAGTTTAGTAGGCCTGTAAGAAAAATTCATGTTAGAAATAACTAGTGCCTGCTGTACCATTTTTATTTTTTGTATTTGTCATGTATTTATTTTTGTGTAGGTACCTACAATAAATGATTAAATTAAATTGTTTCTCTGAATAAAGTTCAGGAGCAATCTCGACGCTCCAAAACAACGATATTTTGATAACATTTGAAATATGTGCGTTAAGGAATTCAAACAGTCATTAAATAAACATTCAATATTTCAAAAAATCATTCAATTCCCTTTAATCTGTTACTCATTCGACGGACCATAAAACTTCTAAAGCACTTTTAGACTACATGTACCTAGATATATGAATGAAGTGAGATCAAAAAAGATATGAGATACCATCAAAACACAACTCAAAAAAAAGTTTGTCTCACGTCATTAGGTACACCGCAAAAAAATTAGAGTTTTCGTACATAAAATATTGACTTTGAGTACGGTCGTTCCAATGGGCCATATTTGACAGCCCTTACTAAAAAACACATCATCGAAAAAAAACCTTATATCTGAAAGTTGTCAAATATGGCCTATTTGAGCGACCGAAATTAAATAATTGCAAAAACAAATAATCATATACTTACTACTTGCAGTATATTTTATTAAAGCCAAGTTTGCACTCAATTGGAAACGTTGTAATCCACGACGTCGTCGGTAGGAAATAACTTATAAACATAACATGTTTCTACAATTAAAATCAATGAATGCTGTTTCGCTGTAAATTTAAATGGTAATACTCATGCTCAACATAGAATCACATGCTAGTTAATTGTTTTTTTTCATTCTTAACCAAGTATTTTAACTCCATTTAGAGCTTCTATATTTCTGAAAATTAAATATTTCATTTTATCCAACAGTCGTTAAAGGGTCTCAACTTTGGCCGAAACTGCTTTAAGAGAAATATGGTACGGCAAAGCCACTTTTACTGGATTCTATGGGGGCACAACCAAATTAAGATTTAAAATGATCCGCACATCATAATTCTAGCTTTTAAGTGTAAAAGCAATCATGATGAGAAATGCATCTTAAACATTTTGAGGTGCACAAGCAGTTCTTACTAACCTACTGCAAAGTTCCCAATGATCTTCTTTCCATTGCAAAATATACATTGAATCTTAATTATTTTCAAAATTTTTCACGTTAGAGTTGAGGATAGTAGATCATTTAAAGTATACTTCTTTTTAAGAAACTATATGTCAGCCATCTTAGCCCCATTGACCTCAAACTTGGTTTGTTTTGACTACTTTAAAATGTATTGATTTTTTCTATACAAATGGAAATTTATATCAAACGATATATTTTGAAATTTATATGCCTGCGTCTGTCTTTCATTTGATACCGTAACACGATGGGCTCCAGAAAATTATTTTTTAACGCATACAAAAACGAAGGTCCGCCATCTTGAAATCCAGTGGATGGATTTCATTCCTCGATGGAATCATTCACAATGGTCCCAGTATCATTGAGCAAAGCGGCATCAACCACTGGCAAAACAGTATTTTTTTGCAACGACCATGACTATTGCGGATACGTTCAGCAAAAAGTTTGACATAAACAGAGGTACTTTGTAAAATAAATTGAAAATCGCATGGCTGCGAATAAATTATGAAAGCCAACGTTACGTGTTTTTCAAATTAAATTCCACATTATTTAAAAACCTGTTGCTGAATCTACATACACCTAACCCTACACTGAATCCAAACCTAACCTATTGTTATCATTTAATATTATCATACCTAACAATATTTTCAAACTGTAAAGATTTAATTATTAAAATAAGGAATGAAAGCATGGATAGTGTTGCACTTTGTCGATTTTATAAAATTTGAACTACCTATCTATAGTATCGATTAGCATTGATATTTTAGAAAAATAATCCATTGTTGAACGAAAGAGAGAACTATCGATAAGCAATCGATAGTTGACTATCAACGCTATTTTGAACTATATCGTTCAATCATTCACTCACTCAGCAATAAGTTTGGCGAGTAAATAAGAGGTATTGGTGAAGGTGAAATAAATCAATGGGCGAATGGCGAGTGACTCGTCAAACTCTTAATTGAAACGTTGGGTTCGGGGCTTCATAAATCATTGACTTGTGTTCGGATGTCGGGCTAATGGAACGGGTACAGAGGTTTTCGTGACGTCCGTGGCAGATTTTCCTCTTTGATAACTCATACGATGAGGTTTTGACGCAGCAACGCTGGGACATGTTACATTACGTGAGAAAATCCAAAGTTAGACCGAGGAATTGTGTGTAAACTTACTATTTAGATAATAATATTAAGTGTCGACACTTCCATGCAGTCAATATCTGTGTTACTTAAGGCGCCAACTTCCCTAATATCAAAA
Source organism: Phthorimaea operculella (assembly GCA_024500475.1). Taxonomy (NCBI): domain Eukaryota; kingdom Metazoa; phylum Arthropoda; class Insecta; order Lepidoptera; family Gelechiidae; genus Phthorimaea; species Phthorimaea operculella. Next base: position 108,123 of record JANFCV010000390.1, on the reverse strand, counting down.
GGTGAAAAATGCTAGGAGTTATCGGTAATTTCTCACGATGTGGCCTTGTGCCGCCAATATTGAAACTTTCTTAGTAAGTACATTGACAAGTTTCAACTTGTAATAGGTATCGCTTTATTGAATCGTTATAATTCACTTTCGTTAAAATAGTCCACAAAGTGTACCAAATAATCATTACAATGTGGTAATAGGTACGTACGTAGGTACGTCAATATTTTGCAAAGTAGAGTTAGTTCAACACTTTAGGAATCAAATATTTTGAGAATTTAACATTTAGTCTTGAATAAAGGATGGCGTAATTTTGCATTATTTAGGTTAAGAAACTAACAAACGTATCAAATCAGACACAAAAAAAATACGTTTACAGTTTTGTAACTCTGAGAAATCGAGTAAAAAGAATATTTATTTTAGCACCTATTCAATTCAGTACAAATAAATCCAAATCGAACCCCACAAGACCCAGATGAAGTGAACAAAATTATACAATTCTCTTTTACCACTCCACCACAGGATTTGTTCCGGCGCTTCACGGCGTCACACGCAGGAAAGATACTATAAGATTTATCTTAAGATATACCTTACTTCGGTACCTACTTACTCCTGTGGCTCAAGAATCCAAAGTGGGTCTTGGCCTACGACACGAGCTTCTGCCATTAAAATATACCTTAAAATAGAATACCTGTTATAAATCTTAGCCTAATCAAATTCGCCTTCGGTGTCGTAAAAAACTACAACGGAATAATTATCCAGAGTATGGACAGCAGCGTTCCCTAAGAAACAAACATCTTCCACTCGCCTGGCAATTTTGGTAGCACGGGGAGATCCATGTCCAAAAGTGGACTGTTTTAGCTGTTAAGGACGGGATTTGAGAGAAAATGCAGAAAAGCGGTAAGTTCCATTCAGTTTTAAAGCTCTTCACTGTGGTTACCGAGACCTCAAAAAAATTTACATCTTACTCAAAGAAACTTTTCCAAAAACTTTGAACGGTGCTCGCTGTGAAACCAGCCTCCCGATGACCTCCCGCGCCGCCCGCTACCCGCATCTCACCCTCAACAAGTGAAATCCCTGGCGTCGTTTTTTGGCTTAATCAATCTTAAGGTACTGTAATATTAGTGACGTGTTGGTTCACGCAAATTGTATCGCAAGCGATATTTTTCATCTAAGATATAATAATTATCGAATCTCCACCATGTGACTGGCTTTGTGCCAATTATTTACCCTTTGTACGAGGAGGCCTCATTTCCTATGCTGCTCAATAAATGGATTCAAGCGTAGGCCTTGTTAATGGGGATTTAACTGGTTTATAAAACACCCGCATTTGTTGAAAACCCTTGTTCAGTCCGTTGCTCGCTGATTTTGCTTGCATTGCCACATTTTATTTCAATTACAAATTACGATACAGCATTTTGCGAATTTGGTTAAATTTAATCAAGTACAAATATTTACAGGGTGTGTTTTACTCCCAAAACTGGACATTTTTTCTTCGAAATACGATACATATTTGTGCCAGTGACTCCACTGACCTGTAAATTACCGTCTCTTTCTTTCCGCCCAGGCCTGCTGATGTGATTTCTATGGACCTCCCATACAAAATGTTGAAAAAGTGTGTCACATAGGCTCAGCGAATTTTATTCATGTACTGCGATTTTTTTTCCGTCAGTGCGAAAACTTGCATAAAATTTAGTGTGTTACAATAATGTGAGAAAAAAGTCGCGCGAAATAAAATCGCTGTGTGGATAGATCCTTAGTAAGGGAGACCAAAACATTTTTTTTATATATTTCTAAATTAAATTTATGACACCCTTAAATCATTTGTACTCAATTTTATGTACAAACCTTTGGTCCTTGGGGGAAATTATTCAGTATGACAAGATAGCTTTGACTTTCTGAAAAAACGGGTCTGCCGGTACCACCCTGTATAATGTGAAATACCTACAACAGTCGACCAAAGACCCAATGAACCCTTTCATACTTCGCAAAACATTTTTTCAGCTTATTTTATTATACAAAGATGGCCGAAGGTGCGGTGCCCACAAATATTACAGTCGTATAGTACTTTTATTGACCGTATTATTTCACGTCCCAACTTCTTTCGGGACCGAAACGAGGGACCGACTTCGCGACATCAAACAGGTGTACAGCGTGTTACCGGAATGTAAGCATTTATTCAAACTGGTGATTTTTGGCATAGTTATATGAACATCTTTCACTATAGGGTCATTTTAATATTCACGAAAAAAAGCCGCTGTTCCACACAAAATCCTTATACCCACTCAAGCAAAATGTATAGAACAGCATATTTTTTAGTGCTATCAAAGGTCCCTTAGCAAAAGGTGTTCATATAAGTGCCCAGAATCACCAGAGCAAATAAATGCCCGCTTTTCGGTTAGGTACACAACACATCGTATAAGGTGTAAAAAAATATCTGCAAATATTTAAGGGGGCGAGTCAGTTCATGAAACTGAACAACTTTCACAAAAGGCCAAGAAACATGTGTATGTATATGAAAAAAGAAAATACCTCCCATAGAATTTCACTCGGTTGACTGGTAAATTTTTATTGGAAGTCATTTTTCCATATTTTAAACTACGTTCCATGGCGAAATTTGTTCAGTTTCATGGACTGGTTTACTCCTTAAATACTTGCAGTACCTAATATTTTTCTACACCTTGTATTGCAGTAACAAACAAAAATATTACTTTTCATATGTTACAGGGTTATGTGATGATATTTCTGACCGTAAAAGGTATTGACATTAGGCGATTAATTTTATAGTTACCGTTATGGTCGCAATATGTGATATTGACTATTATTGAAATGTTGTCGATGTGAATGTTATTGCTAGCCGTAAAACAAGATGTAAGAACGAAAATATTTGAGTGTCGTCGTTAACCTTCAATTTATATGAAACAAACATAAAAGACAGAAAAACAAGTATTACAGTAAAGTACGGCCATTTGAATAAGCCATATTCGACAGCTATCAAACCTGCTAGAGGTCACCTGTGCGCAGATGCAGCTGAAGACAGTCACTGCTGTGAGGGTGGTGAAGTACTGGGCGAATGAAATCTGAGGCAATCTTGATCGAAAAAGAAGACTAGTTGCCATGGCAACAAAGGAAAATTCTCTCTAAAGCATTAACGTGATGTTGACAGCTGTCATATACGGCTTATTCGAGCGGCTATACTGAACGTACAGGTTTCGTCTAGTTCAGTCGCGGCTCTTCGACCTATTGGTACAAATTAGGGAAACGGAACGCGGGGCGCCTATACAGATGGCTTACCCAAGTATCGCAACGGTTTATGAGCGCTGACCTTGAATGCGCAGTATTCATATTTTGGGTCTGTTTGGCATTCGGCTGACGTCTCGAGTCCCTGAAGTACACGTGCATGTTACTTTTTGTCGAATATTTATTTTGTTGATTTTGTTATCTGTTCATTTTTGTTTATTAAATCTTGTTTTTTATTGTTGTTGTTTTGTTGTTCTCATTTTTGTGCGCGAGTGTACAACTGCGCAAACATCCCCTCCACTTTGGCCGAGCGCTCATAAACCGTTGCGACACTAGTAGCAACGACGCTTACTGACTTTAACTGCAAAAAACTGAAATCTCAGGGGAACTCAAGGTAACTATGAAGATGGTTGCTACGAACGTCATATTTCTTGGATTGAAATTGGCTCAGAATCATATAAATGACGTTCTTGTATCAGATTTTGCTTTGAGATTTTTGATAGTAGCAACTCTGGCTATGTAACAAGAAAAAGTCGCGAAAATTCTAAATAGGTCCGAGCGAACCTTCTGTAAACTCTCTATTTTGTGCTATTGGTATCCGGGCTCTGGGCTTCAAAGGCAAATGTTCAAATTCACATAAATTATTCAAACGGATTGGTCAAGCTACAAGCCCTGCATTTTTAGTGGGTCCAATTGATGTCATTCATCTCCGAGGGTCAGTTGAGGATCGCTGCAGCGATATATTCCAATGGGGTAGGTATTTGTAGTAGGCCACTCAAGGTGAATATAGGCTGTTCTTTTTTTACACGCACCACTGAACTTCTTTGACAGATCCGGTTTTTGCCAACAGAAGTTTCATAATATTTCCAGATCATTAAAAAATGTGTCACTTTACTGAGCTGCGATGTCAAACGTCTCACGTCTCAGTATCATGTCTCACATCTCGCTTGCGGAGTTAGCGCCATATCTGTTGGAATAAAAAAGCTAAGTTCAGGTTTTTGTGAATCTCATGTCTTAATTTCTCACAGCTATAATTTCTAACAAACCTAACAGACACGCCAGCAGCACGGCAGAAAATATTGGGTCTTTTTGAAACACTTTTGTTCTGAGCGATGGACACTCAGCCGTTCCACGAAGTGGCCCTTTATACTTCAGCGAAGGCTTTGTACGGCTCTATTGTCTACAATGTTCTGTGCCGTGACAAAGACAATTTTATTTTTAAAAACGCTATTCTGTGTACATCAAAAGATTATCTCGGATTGGATAATATTGTGATTTTAGAGATCAAAGATTTGCGTTTATTGAGTCACGCCTAGACTAGGGATTGTATTTAGTTTTGGGTAAGATATGAATCCATTTTTCTTATGTATTATTTTCAATTTAATAACTTGAAATAAGTTGGAAAAAAAACTGAGTATTGTCACAAATTGGAGACTGTGTGCATAAGTATAGTAAGAAAACACGCTCTTTCGTAGTTTTACTACTACCATAATAGAGAGTTTACAAAAGGTTCACTCGGCCTTATTTCGGATTTTCGCGATTGGAATTTGTTAGGCGCAAACTCCACCAAAAAGACGAAGGGCATAGGTAGGACGTAAGAATGACAGTTGACAGACAAGTGATCGTCAAATATTCTTCTTAGTTTTTGACGCTAGCTGTCATAGATGCGACGCTTTGGCGACGCTTGTGTGTGCCTTCAATTCAACTTTAATATTGTGGCTTCTGTCAGCAAGGACAATTCTGCCAGTGTCGAGGTTGGAGAATACACGGGACTCAAAAATACAGCCAAATGTCAATACTTTTTCGTACATTTTGTATGGAAACGTCGCAATGGCAAACGTCAAGCGTCATGCCCTACGTCCTATGTCCTCTCCATGTCCTCTCTGTGGAGTTTGGGCCTTACAGAGCAAGGGTTGATACTGTCAAAAAACTCAAAATCTCAAAATATAAAAATATCAAAACAGCAAAATCCGATATAGAACGTCATACATAAATGATTCTGACCCAATTTTAATCCAAAAAATAATGACGTTCGTGTTTACCACCTTCTTAGTTACCTTGACTTCCCCTGAGATTCCGGTTATTCCCAGTTAAAGTCAGTAACCGTCAAAATCATCGCTAGTACTGAGTGAGACATCTGTATAGCCGCCCCGCGCGCCGATTCCCTAATTTTGTGCTACTATTATCAATCACCATTCTGTGAGACAGTAGGTGCAATGTAATATAATAACGAGAAACCCCATCTGGTTGGCAAAAAGTTTGAATGAAAATCCAATGACGAATGCAGCCCTATGAAAAAGTTCCCTCTACTCGGATTATGTTTATTTTATCCGAGAACTGATCTCACCAACCACAATCGCTGGTTTGTAGAGAACAGATTGAAAACGATTTCTCATAGAAAGACAAAGATGTCAACTGAATAAAAGCTTATTTTTCATCGAAAGTATCACTCGATTTGTCGACTTTTCAAGGGCCCTGCTCCGACTACTGAAGAAGAGAAGCCCATAGTGAAAATTGTTTAAAATGACATCCTAAAGAACGAGTAAAATTTTATGCATTTCCAAAACAAGATGTACCTCTATGCCTACTGTCTTTCGATGTATACCTACTACGATGTATATTGCGACGCACTTCAATTTCACAGATTTTTAGAAAACTTGCAGAATTTTCCACTTCAGGCAGGATTTAAACTTGCGACCTTCGGCATCTGTGCTGCCGACGACGCTTCTACCAACTGGGCTACCGCGCTTCTATCATAGCCTGCGAATTAAGCAAGTATATCTCGTCCACTCGCGCGTGGTTTACAGAATCTTTCTCAAAGTGTAAAATGTATAATTTTCAGTATAGTTTTGACGTAGGAATATGGATCATTTTCATAATGGTTTTTTTTATACACTGGCCTTCTAGAGAGGCACACTTGCGGTCTTTTTATCGCAGGGTGATGGATCGCGAAGTCATACTTTGTTATTAAGATGTAGGTGCTAAAGTTCCGCGGATTAATTTGCAAGGTACTAGCGATTTCAACAAGATATTGTGGAATCCAAGTTAGGTTTTGGTTAGGTAGAGCCTTATTCCAGAGGAACTAGATACGTATCTATTCTAATGTAATATGATAAGATAAAGCAAAAGAGGCGAGGATGTTCCCTTTTTAAGCTTTGAGCATACACAATAAGCCTAGGTGGTAAATCAAACAAAGAGCATATTTAGGAGTGTTTCAATGAAAATATTCTGAAACTACAATACTGTAATTTATTTTTTTGGTTGTGAATAGAGTTTAACTAGCGGCATAGACAACAAAAGAAATAATGTACAAAAGTAATGTAGTTTCAGAGACATTTTGCACCATTTGAGGCGGTCCTAGGTATGCCTCTTTTGACCCCGACTGTACCTACTCAAACTTACGCTCAAAGGTTTCATGTAGTAGAAAAAAAAGTTTCTACCCGCTAGATGACTGACAAAAACCGCCAAAACACTTTGCTGGAACGTTTCAGGTTACTTAATGTTTGTGCAAATTTATTTTGAGCGCCACCTATTAGATATTTTGAGAATTTCTGGTTGCTTCTTGCAGACACGCCACGCGACGACTTATACCTAAGAAGAACATTATAAGAACGTTTAGAACATTATATGAATGTTTGGCTTGGGTACGAATACAGCCTCTCCGTCCATCGGTAGCAAAACTAAAATTTTGACTGAACTGACTATAAAATCATTGCTTACGCTGCGCACAACCGGCAGAAGCAATGCAGGCTAGTTGCCTATGTATCTCGGGTTCTCAGACCTATACAATCCGCTCTCCTTGTACCTTGGGCCACGCCTCAAAATAGCGCAGGTGGCATGTAGGTGGGACATCAGCATCAATCATACTCATAGGTGACGTTCCAGGAATCAATAGCAGACGAGTAATTGTCAATTCGAGCTGAATTTGCGATGGTTTTTCTTGGCACGTTATTTTTAGAACAAGGTTTACCTATTTATAACTTACGTCTTTTATACATGATTCAGCGATTTCTTTAAATTGTAATGGAGTTGATCACAAATTAAATTACAATAGGTAGGTACATTGATTGCCTGGCTAGTACTGTAACTAGGCATGTAAAGTTAACAAATCAGATCATCATTAGTCATTCATTTGTTTCATTACATAACATTAACATGAACCGGAGAATTAAAAAAATATGTACTATGTCCACGTGGCACCCCGTGCGTATTGACACGACGCTGTCACACAAATTGACGGCGCGCTATGCCGCGTGCAGCGCCCGAAGTGTGAATGTGTGTGAAGTGTGATTTCCCATTTTACATTAGCACTACCCATGAAAGTAGGAAGAACTACGACCGTCGGGAGCAAATAAAACCTCTTTGGCACTACCACTTACATTAGTCAAGCCATAGTCAAGTATTGTAAAAAAGATACTTTTTGCAATCCACTGTTGCAATCTCTGAAAAATCTTCCCATAGAGTGCTAACATGCTGACAGAAGGCTGACAGACGTCTCAAATAAAACTAAAAGTCTGTCTGTCAGGCTGTCAAAATCAAAATAATCACAACATCAGATAAACAATACACAAAATGTAACAAAAAAATAGTGTCCACCTGAACAATTTCTGATTTTATCAAGATTCAAAATAAAGGACGTTAAGTAACCTATGTTTAAAAGGGTACCGAAAGGATTAGCTCCAATATTTAATGGAACACACTTGATATTTGAAAGCCGACCTGTTAAAATTCTTGGAATCTGGGAAAGTGACTCTTGGAAATGGGGGTCGTAAACAGTAAAGATTTTTTTGCTTTTGGTCGACACAAGGTAGATGAAGCTTGCAGCAACACGAGGTAACCACAAACTTTTATATACGGGGTATTAATTTAAAACCGTGCCATAACCTAAGAGCAAATTCAGTAGGTAGGTATCTATAAATAAAAGAACCCCTAAAATTTTTTTTTAACTAACCAGTTTGCACACGACGCAGAATTTTTGATTTCGGTTGAATTCTGTCGACTATCATAAAGGGATAATCATCCAGGGAATGTGCAGAAGCGTTCCCTGTACATTGGGACAACATCTCTGCGTTCGCCAATCCGCCTGCCAAGCGTAATAAGTGTGGCAATATCCTCCGATAGTGGGAGGCCTATGTCCAGCAGTGGAGTGTTGTGGCTGTTTTGGTATGGGATTCTACCTCATTGTGGCGATAAAACCACCTAAAATAGCATTCATAAGGAATGTTGACGTCAGGCAAGTGGCTGATCATAAAACATAGTGTTCGCGCCAACCGCAAACAGATTGGTACACATCACTATAGTATCGATCATCGATAATCGACATCCTTACTGAGACCGATGATGGTGCATCCCTATGCACTGACATGCTGCACGGCGAGAGCCAATGAACACCATAGTGGCAATCGGCGTGCTCTGCTTTTGCACCAATCAGAAGACAGCAATGGTCTGCGTCACGGAGCGCTGGACTAATCAGCAGTAGCGTTCTCGTCTTTCAACTGTTTTCTGTGATGTTTTTTTGTTTCGAACCATTCATGGCGTGTTGTACTATCCGAAGCCGCTGTGTTCTAAATATTTATATTGAAAATGAATTACAATACACTTATTAACTCAATAACAGTTATTCAAACGATCCTCATTGTTTTCTCCAATAAGCCCCATCAAATGGCTTAACTGACCGAGCAAACTAACAAGCTTGGTCATGTGGCGACCGTTGTGGCTGCTTCGCAATCTTCGGAACGAAGCTATATCCTGTGCGCATGACCCATCTGCCTGCGATGCCGACGCTATAAAGCCGGAAGTGGTGTTTGTGTGCCTAACTATTGTGTAAATTACCAAATTTCATATTGCCTATTTGCCCTTTGTTTTGCCCAAGTTTTGCCTCCAGTTATTTTCATTTTGCACTAACTAACATTCTTATTTGCATTCTATTTGGTTTTCATTCTTGTGTTTGCCCTCTCATACACTCAATTTCACTTGCATCTTGGTGCTTTGCACGCTTATTCAATTCGATTCGGGCCGACTATTCCAGCCCGCCGGGGAAGCTCTCGTCTTCTATCACCGAGCCGTCTATCCTACGTGCCTCGGGCGAGTGCTACGCTGCGTGCGTCCCTCGGCCTTCGCTGACGTCGACCGAGTGCTGGTAACCTGTCAAGCTAGAAATTTGAGGAGCGCAAACTGTAAGAATATTCCATTTTCATTACTTTCACCAACTTATTTGCTTACTATCGCATTTGAATTTGTGTGCTGTTTTTATTGAGCTGTTTATTCACTCTAAATTCACAAAATGTCTGAAACAAAGGACCTTGAGACTTTGAAAGGTAAGCGCACTAGTATTAGAGGCCGGCTTACTAAGTTTAACAATTACTTGGACTCAATAAAAACAGAACAGAAGCTATGTGAACTTCAAGTCAAGGAAGTGCAATTGAAACTAAACATTATTAAGGATCTTTCTCTTGATTTTGAACAACTGCAAAGTCAGATAGAGGAGTTGTGTCTTGATACAATTGATAAAGAGATTGATGAACGGGATGCTACTGAATCTAAATTCTGTTTGTTGATAGCTCGTGCTGAAACATTATTAAAACTACATTCTATCTGAACGTTCTCGTACAGGTAGTTACAAATCTTCAGCAAGCGACGTTCATGAACCTCCTCACAAAGCGAGCTTCAAACTTCCTACCATTCAAATTGCAAAGTTTGATGGCAACTATTCTAAATGGTTGGAGTTCCGCGATACTTTTAAATCGTTGATTCATGATTCAGATCAATTACTGCCAATCCATAAGTCACTTAAATTCCTATCTTATCGGTGAAGCGGGCAAGTTACTCACTAACTTGGAGGTGTCCTCGGACAATTATGAGGAAGCTTGGAATCTTTTATGGGCGCTATGACAATAAGAGGCAACTAATACACAATCATTTAAACTCTTTATTCAATATAGAGCTAATTCAAAGGGAATCTGAAAAAAATTTGAGATCTCTTGTCGATCATGTGAACAAAGACCTCCGGGCTTTGTCCAGTCTTGGCCAACCTACGGATCAGTGGGACACTATCATAATTCATTTGATCTGTATGAAGCTGGACAATGTTTCTAAGCGTGCCTGGGAGGAATATAGGGGTTCTTTAGAGGACATGCCTACACTCAGCCAACTTCTGAAATTTTTACAAAACAGGGCTGATGTTCTAGAAACATGCTATAAAAAACAAAACAATTCAAGCAATAATTTCACAAACAATCCCAATAATGCAAACAAGTATGAGCGTTCATACAAAACTTTTGTGGCAAACACTAAAACCGGTCATACTACCCGGACTGGCAATTCTTCTCAGACTGGCAATTCTTCTGAGACAACACAATCTCGTTGGGTTTGCAACTTTTGTAGTAGAGAGCACAGCATCTATACATGCCCTCAATTTCTTGCTCTGTCTGTGGATCAAAGGAAAGCTGAAGTCAATAAGCGTTCCCTTTGTGAAAATTGCCTCCGCAAATCCCACAATAATATTCAGTTTTGTCGTGGAGGTTCTTGCCGCACCTGCGGTTCGCGTCATAATACCATGCTGTGTCCATCTTCGCAGTCCAACCCACCTGTGTCTGCACAGCCAGCTATGACTACCAACAATGAGTCTTCTGTGGAATCTGTGACTTCCAATTTCTCAGCTCAGCCTGCTAGCATGTGCTTCAGTCTACTGCGGTGATCAATATTATCAACCCAACCAACAATAAAAAGAATTTGTTAGGTGTCTTCTTGATGATGGAAGCGACTCCAGCTTCATCTCAGAGCATCTAATGAAAAGGCTAGGCCTGGAGTCTATACCTACTCCGCCTATCCAAGTCATAGGAATTGGTAATTTGCTGCTATGTTGTCAAACAAAAATGTGTTGCTCGCATTGAGTCTCTACATTCTGAGTTCAATGTCACACTTACATTTTCTGTGTTGCCAGAACTCACAGGAAATGCTCCTAGGTCAACAATTGATTATAATCGATTCAAAATCCGCCAAACATCCAATTAGCGGACCCTACGTTCAATGTTTCTTCCAATAGACGCTTTGATAGGTGCTGATTTGTTTGGCATATCATTGACGGTGAGAAACGATCCTCGGTGATTTCTCTACCTTTCCTTATAAAATCACAGCTTGGCTGGTTGATCAGTGGCTCACTATTGGCTAGTCGCAGTGACAATATAGCTTTAAGCAACCGTGCTATCACTAGCTATTTTGTTACTAACAAGCAGCTGGATGACAAATTGTGTCGTTCTGGGAGCTAGAGGAGATTCCTACCAAACGACCTCTCCTCAGTGAAGAAGAAAAGGCCTGTGAGTTACATTTTAAGGAAAATACTACGCGACTAGAGAACGGACGTTTTGTGTCAAGCTACCGCTCAAGGAGTCACCATCTACACTAGGTGATTCATATATCACTGCCAAACAAAGATTTCTCGCTATAGAGAGAAAATTTCGCAAAAATCCAGAATTCAAGAAGGAATATTGCAACTTCATTTCAGAATACTTTCGACTCGGTCGATGTTCTGAACTGCTCACCGCGCCAACGCCCGGCCGCTGCTTCTACCTGCCGTGCCACGCTGTGCTGCGCGGCAGCGAGTCCACAAGCTGCGCGTCGTGTGCGACGCATCAGCGCCTCTACCTCAGGCGTATCGGTGAACGATCTTCAATATATTGGCCCAAAGGTACAAGATTCTCTTTTATCGATACTACTGCGATTCCGCCAACATCGATACGTTCTGGCCGGAGATATCGATAAGTTTTCCACCAAGTCGCCGTTCATGAAGATGACCGCGACCTACAACTGATACTTTGGCGTGAAAATGAGAATCAGCCTCTAAAAACGATCAGGCTCAATACCGTCACCTTTGGGTTTGCCAGTGCCACCTACCTGAGTACTAAATGTCTATGGGTACTAGGTGAAGAGTGTGCTGATACACAAATCAAGGAAATAATACAACACGATTTCTACGTAGACGATTTATTAACAGGAGCCAATACAAAGAAGATCTCCTTCACATTCTAAATGCAGTTACTGCACAATTGAAGTCTGGGTGTTTCAATCTTCGAAAATTCAAATCAAACGCACCTGACATCTTTCCCAGTCGAACATCGACCTACAGAGCAAGCTGTGCCTGAGCGAATCCGCCAGCGCGCTCGGCATGGGCTGGTGTCCTCAAAGGACAATCTATACTTCTCGATCGAAACACCTAATCCAGACGATACTAAAGCGTAACTAAAAGGAGCATACTGTCATCATCTTTCAGCATTTTCGATCCGCTCGGCCTCCTGTCTCCGTGCACCGTCACACCCGCTGCTGCTGCAGCGCGTGTGGGCGCGCGGCCTCGCTGGGACGCACCACTCCCGACGACCTGCGCAGGAGGCAAGCTGGTGATGGGACTGCGCCATCTACAACAAGTCACCGCCTCGGCGAGTCTTGTGTGACGATGCTGAAGATATACAGCTGCATTCTTTCTGCGACGCCTCGCTCCAGGCGTATGGCGTGTGCATCTATCTGCGCTCTACGAACAGACGAGGTGACGTCGCTGTCCATTTACTTTGCGCTAAATCTAGAGTGGCGCCTACGAAGCCACCTCTAACGATTCCTAAATTGGAACTGCTCTGCTCTTTTAGCTTCGAATCTCACGAAGACCGTGCTGGAATCCCTGCGCTGCCCCATCTCCGCCTGCGTGCACTGGTGCGACTCCAGCGTGGTGCTCGCCTGGCTCCGCAGCACCCCAGCAAGCTGAAAAGCTTCGTTGCCAACAAGGTAGTCGAAATTTGCGAAAACACGTCACTATCCTCATGGCGTCACGTACCGACCGCTCAACCCGGCCGACTACATCTCACGCGGCATTCCTGCTGAGAAGCTGCCCGACCTACGGCAATGGTGGTCGGTCCCTCCTTCCTCGCGATGGATCCTACGCACTGGCCGGTACCTGCAATCAAGAAAAGAGTCGACGATAATTCACCAGAAGAGAGTGAAGAAAGCTTACCTGAGATGCAGGTTCTATATACATCGAAAGCCGACGATAACGACGACACGGTGGTACATTTTGAAAGGTTCTCAAACTTCTATCGACTGGAAAGAACTTATGCCTATGTTTTGAGATTTATCCACAACCTGAAAAACAAAAATGCAAAATTGCTTGGACCTCTCTCTACTGACGAATTGCGTAAGTCGTTTTCTCTACTGGTCAGAGAGGCTCAAAAGCAATCATTTCCTAAGGAATATCAAGCACTATCTAAAGGTCGGTGGGACCTAGAAGCAAAATTCTGTCTCTCAGTCCTTTTATAAACGAAGATAAAGTACTACTAGTGGGTGGGAGATTAGATCGCTCTACTTACACCTATAGCAAAAAACATCCTATCATACTAGATTCCAAGCATCATCTCACTAAATTGATTTTTCAGCACCGACATGTCCAGCTGATGCATGCAGGTCCTCAGCTCCTTCTATACTCCATACGCGAGTCCATCTGGCCTGTCAGCGGCAGGAGGCTTGCTCGCAGCATCGTAAATGCTTGCACCGTCTGCAGGCGTTTAAAGGTCAGACTCTTGCCCATAAAATGGGTTCTTTGCCACCTGAGCGCATCATGCCCGCTCCAGTTTTCCAATCCGTGGCCATGGACGTAGGGGGTCCATACAATATTTTACTCAACAAAAGGGTCGAGGTGCCTGTCTATCCAAATGCTACCTCTGTATTTTTATTTGCTTACGCTATAAGTGCGTACATCTGGAAGCAGTAAGTGATCTGTCTAAAGATGCCTTTTTACTTTGCTTACGACGTTTTGTTTCCCGCCGGGGGAAGCCCCACGAAATATTCTCCGACAATGGGCGAAATTTTGTAGCCGCTTCAAAAGAAGTAGGTCAATTTTTTAAATCAAATACTGACTTTCTATCTGACTATGCAGCCGGTGAGCAAATTAAGTTTCACTTCCATCCTCCGTATGCGCCTCATTTTTCTGGTTTGGCGGAAGCTGGCATTAAGTCGGCTAAGCACCATATTAAACGCGTTATGGGCAATTCAAACTTAACTTTTGAAGAGTTGTCCACACTTTTACTCAAGTTGAGGCCATCATGAACAGTCGTCCGCTGTTCCCTCTATCTTCACATCCAAACGACTATCTTCCCTGTCTCCTGGTCATTTCATGATAGGACGGCCACTTACCTCAGTACCGTCGGCTAAAATCGACGACAAGCGCACGACTCTATCGCGCTACCAGGCTATCGAAAAGATGCGGCAACAGTTTGGAATCGCTGGCAACGTGACTACATCTCCGAGCTTCAACAGCGAACAAAATGGAAGACCAACACTGACAAGCTTCGCATCGGTGATCTCGTCCTCATCCAAGAAGACAACGTGCCTCCTCTCAACTGGCGTCTCGGGCGCGTCGAACAGCTCATTCCTGGATCAGACGGCATATCTAGAGTTGCCGACATCAAAACTGTTAGAGGAACTATAAGAAGGGCTCTCACGAGACTCTGCCCTCTACAAAGTCCAGAAACAGATGCTGTTTTCCCAGCCAACTGAAACAGCTACATCATATAATATCTGCTTACCAAGTTAGATCTACATAGAAAAATGTACATACTACTTCATGAGAATATTGATTATGTCTCTATCAGCTGCAACTAATAGTAACCATACTTACATGCAGAGTTTGTTTGATGTCTTCAGCAACAAAACTAACTTACCTCGACAAGGATCTCAGTAGCAGAACCAGTTGCTCCAGTCCAGAAGATGTTCAGCGAATGCTTCACCTTCCGGCCCGGAGCATGTTCGCGCCAACCGCAAACAGATTGGTACACATCACTATAGTATCGATCATCGATAATCGACATCCTTACTGAGACCGATGATGGTGCATCCCTATGCACTGACATGCTGCACGGCGAGCCAATGAACACCATAGTGGCAATCGGCGTGCTCTGCTTTGCACCAATCAGAAGACAGCAATGGTCTGCGTCACGGAGCGCTGGACTAATCAGCAGTAGCGTTCTCGTCTTTCAACTGTTTTCTGTGATGTTTTTTGTTTCAACCATTCATGGCGTGTTGTACTATCCGAAGCCGCTGTCTCTAAATATTTATATTGAAATGTGAATTACAATACACTTATTAACTCAATAACAGTTATTCAAACGATCCTCATTGTTTTCTCCAATAAGCCCCATCAAATGGCTTAACTGACCGAGCAAACTAACAAGCTTGGTCACATAGCCAAGTTCTATTGCTACATGATTTTGTATTCTTGTTGTTGTGGCGCTTTACCCGGGCGTCGTTTTCCCCTTACGTCGAGCCTCTCTGTTTCAAGCTCCATTGCGTCGAGCCGCCGCTTTGTTCCCTATACGTCGGGCCTGCCTAAGATAGGGTATCAGAAAGTACAGTCCGCAGAAATATTTTACAGAAATTATTGTTTTTAGGCAATAACTACATTGTATAGTAATACTGACAGGTTGTCAGCCTCTTACCCAGACAAAGAAATCAATCAACTGTGCATGCTACTACTAGTTTCTTTGGAAAAGTTGTAGGTCTTGCCAAGATCTACATTTTAAGTGACAGCTGTCAAACTTTAAACTCGTTTATCTTGTTAACTGTGAATGCTTCACTATTGATTTCTTTGGGAAAGTTGTAGGCCTTAACGAGATCTACATGACAGGTGTCAGCTGTCATACTAAAAAGTCGTTTATATCGGAAACTATGCGTGCTAGACTATTGGTTTCTTCGGGAAAGTTGTAGGCCTTAACGAGATCTACATGACAAGTGTCAGCTGTCATACCAAATAGTCGTTTTTATCGGAAACTATGCGTGCTAGACTATTGGTTTTTTTGAGAAAGTTGTAGGCCTTAACGAGATCTACATGACAGGTGTCAGCTGTCATACTAAGAAGTCATTTAAATCGGAAACTATGCGTGCTAGACTATTAGTTGCTTTGGGAGAGTTGTAGGCCTTAACGAGATCTATATGACAGGTGTCAGCTGTCATACTAAAAAGTCGTTTAAATCGGAAACTATACGTGCTAGACTATTGGTTTCTTTGGGAAAGTTGTAGGCCTTAACGAGATCTACATGACAGGTGTCAGCTGTCATACTAAAAAGTCGTTTATATCGGAAACTATGCTTGCTGAACTATTGGTTTCTTCGGGAAAGTTGTAGGCCTTTGAGATCTACATGACGGTGTCAGCTGTCAAACTTTAAACTCGTTTATCTCTTTAACTGTGCATGCTACACTACTAGTTTCTTTGGAAAAGTTGTAGGTCTGGACGACATCTACAGTTTAGGTGACAGCTGTCAAACTTTAAACTCGTTTATCTTGTTAACTGTGAATGCTTCACTATTGGTTTCTTTGGGAAAGTTGTAGGCCTTAACGAGATCTACATGACAGGTGTCAGCTGTCATTCTAAAATTGACAGGTGTCAGCTGTCATACTAAGAAGTCATTTAAATCGGAAACTATGCGTGCTAGACTATTGATTTGCTTTGGGAGAGTTGTAGGCCTTAACGAGATCTATATGACGGTGTCAGCTGTCATACTAAAAGTCGTTTAAATCGGAAACTATACGTGCTAGACTATTGGTTTCTTTGGGAAAGTTGTAGGCCTTAACGAGATCTCATGACAGGTGTCAGCTGTCATACTAAAAAGTCGTTTATATCGGAAACTATGCTTGCTAGACTATTGATTTCTTCTTGGGAAAGTTGTAGGCCTTAACGAGATCTACATGACAGGTGACAGCTGTCAAACTTTAAACTCGTTTATCTCTTTAACTGTGCATGCTACACTACTAGTTTCTTTGGAAAAGTTGTAGGTCTGGACGACATCTACAGTTTAGGTGACAGCTGTCAAACTTTAAACTCGTTTATCTCGTTAACTGTGAATGCTACACTACTAGCTTTTAGCTGTCACTTAAAATGTAGATCTTGGCAAGACCTACAACTTTTCCAAAGAAACTAGTAGTGTAGCATGCACAGTTAACGAGATAAACGAAGTTTAAAGTTGACAGCTGTCACCTATTTGATCTCGTTAAGGCCTATAACTTTCCGAAGAAAACCAATTGTCTAGCACGCAATTTCCGATATAAACGACTTTTTAGTATGACAGCTGACACTTGTCATTTAGATCTCGTTAAGGCTACAACTCTGAAAAAACCAATAGTCTAGCACGCATAGTTTTCGATATAACGACTTTTTAGTATGACAGCTGACATATCAGATCTCGTTAAGACTACAACTTTCCGAAACAATAATTAACATTCACAGTTAACGAGATAAACGAGGTTTAGTTTGACAGCTGTCACCTAAATATGAGTCTCGTCAAGATGTTAAACTTTTTCTAAGACACTGACAGTATTAAACAAATCAAATCAAAATAGATTTTGTTGAGAACTGTACTCGATGTTAGGCGGCACGATGCCACGAGGCACGGCGCAAAGAAGCTCGATACAGAGAGGCTCGACGTAAGGGGAAAACGACGCCCCGTCCACAATTCATTTGATGGCGTTAGGACAAGGGCAGGTAGATGAAGATGATGTATGTTTTCCAGTTTATCCAAGCTCCGTTATATTGCCATTGAAAAGCCAAAATGGAAGGTTTTTGGAAAAAGAGAGTAAGTTATTTTTTTATTGTTATTAGTTTCAGTGGACTTTCTCTTGACTTTAGCTTTCATAGAGTACATGCGCGGTCTGGTGGCATTCGGGATATGAGGAGCGGGAGGGGGCGCACCTCTCCCCGTCTGTCAGTCGCGTAGCTATTTAGCTCATTGGGCATTGCAGGCTGAACCGCCTGATTGTCCGAAAAGCAAGATGGTTCCGTGCTTCGGATGGGCACGTTAAGCCGTCGGTCCCGGTTGCTGTCTATGATGGATGACGATCGTTACACAACCATGTCAAAGGCCTACTACTTGCAGTAGGTTGAAAACCTCTGACACATCATTGGGCCACACGAAAAGAAGAAGAATCTCTTTCTCTCTCTCCCTCTCTCTCTTCGTGTGGGACACCGAGTCGTTCAACGACACGATGAACAATGGTGTCAGAGTTTTTCAACCGCCTACTACAAGTAGCAGGCCTCTGACATGGTTGTCTTTGTGAGTGATCCCACCGGGAATTGAACCCGGTACCTTTGCGTGGTAGGCAGGCATACTAACCACTGCGCCACATCGGCTGTCAGAGAGAGAAAGTGACTAGCACATTCCTCCGAGCTGCGATCAGATCATGCGCGTTCTGTAGGTACCTACATAAATTGCATTTTTTTTTAGGTTTAAGCCCATAACGTCATATCCCGTTAAGGGTCGGAAAGGCTGCGCATGCGGTGCGAACGGACCTTGTAAGCAGAAGATCACTCCAAAAGGGGTCGTGCTCCACTACCCACAAAGGTATCTTTCTATTTTTAAACTAAATTCAACTACACACCTAACCCTACGTACTTATTAGGTTCGGGGTGTAAGAGACAGCTCTCCGAATAACGTTTAAAACGTTTTTTGTTTTCCCATACAAAATCACGATCGCCTGACTGCATTTACTATCACAAGTCAAAAAAGTTTTTATGACTCCTTTAATGTTTTCTGGAGTTTCAGTCAGTACTTATTCTAAGAGCCGAGCGGCAGTTTGCAGAGCCGCTGGACGACCCCACGGCCCTGGGTTCAAGTCCCGGCGGTTGCTAATGAATTTGCATTTTTTTCTAATAGCACTTGTAAGTGCATTAAAAATCCCAATAGGTAAATTCATCTGCAATAGACGGAGTTAGGCCAATGATGAGCAATAGGGTCCCATTTCAATCCTTTAGGTACGGCACCCTAAAAAGTTTCTTTACATATTTTATAAGAAACAAACAACAACATGATTTAAATATGATCTTTATTACTCTCTGAAGTCTGCCTTCTAAATCTATTGATACGCTAATGGTTCTTTTTTCAGGAATAGGTTATTTGAAAAGAAGTACAAACCACCAAAAATAGAAAAATCTTACTTAACCGACAAGTGAGTTTAAATTTTTAATTTTTATTGATGTAGATAAGCTTGCTCGATAAGCTTAACATCTGAAGTATAAGTATACTCCCCAATTTGGGGGGGTGGGTTCCATGTCCGGCAGTAGACTGTTGTAGCTCTAGTAGTAGATAACTTCGTTGTCTTCGAAACGGGTTCATTTCTATCTACTAAAAATAAAAATTAACTACAGACAGAGTTATCATCAAAGTTTTTTCCAAATTATCAAGAGGCATTCGTCCATCTGTGGACATTATTATGCTGAGAAGAAGAATAAGACTTGAGTTATCTATTAGTAATGTTTTACGATCACGTCAGCTTATGAAACTGATATTTTTTTTCCATTTTACCAATTAAGCCACAAGTTCGAAAGCTTAGTAGATGCCACGTATTTTTTTAAATCCTCATATTTCCCACTGGTAGAAAATACTAGAAACAGCTGTAGAATTTGATACTTTTGTTTCAGGGATCGAGTTGTCAACAACGTGAAAATAGTGAGACCCAAGAAGTTTGGTGTACCAACATTCAGAATGGACAAACTCGTTACCATATCGCCTTTCCAAACGTGAGTAAAGGCATTTCTATTAAGGTCATCATCATCATCTTCCTGCCCTTACCCCAATTACTTGGGGTCGGCGCAACACGTTTTACTCATTTCTTTCATTTAAGGCATTTCTATTAAGGTGTTCTAAGTAAAAGTACATGCTCTTTTTTCAAAATATTTCATTGTTTGTAAGACAATTTACAGTTTCTCATCATCATCAATACAAAGTATAAAAAATTAGGTCGTTATTTATGTTTTCCCTGTCACGGACACCGCTAACTCCTAAACCATGCGGTTTTTAGATAGATAGATAGTGATTCAAGAAGAAATTTAATATGTATAATACACGCTAATAAATTATAAATATTCTTCAAGAAAACGGTTAGTAAGAGAAACGATGAAACTACGAAACGGTTACGGTTTCTTGGGTTGAACAAGACAAAGATGAAATGACTAAAACTTCCGCAGATACAAAAAGTGGAGCTTACCTCTCTATCATAATTATTGTAATGTGCCATATAAGCAGGATGTCAACAGTAATGCTGCCAATCAGGATACATATATATCCGCGCAAGTTATAATGACTTGTAAACGATTTTAGGAAAATCCAGAACAGTATCCTGAAGAGGCGCAGGAGACGCGACAGTAAACGCAACGTCAAAGAAGGAGAGAGGAACGACGAAACTAATTCTGGAATTGAAGACAACAGCGCCGCCGGTGGCGAAAAAATTGCTAAATAAGTACGTATAGTGGAATTTGAATGCACTCACAGGGCTATACCTATTTATCTCATGTATGAAAATAAGAAATGGGAAACTTTTCATTGACTGTCCTGAGTCAGCGCCAAATGTCACACCAGAGGGCGTAGTGCTAAGTGTAAGTACCAACATAATAAAAGTTAAAATACATAAAAAATAAAAAAATGTCCATACTAAAATTTTCTGCATAAAATACTAACTTTTCGACTACTTTTACACATTGAAACGGCCATTTACAATTACAAAAAAATTGAGTCATGCAGAAGACTTTGTATCACTATAGTGACAATTAGTCATCCCTTAGTCGCTTATTAGGTACTATCAGTACTTGCTTAAAGAATATTAAATAAGCAAGCTATAGCATGCATTTATTGGTTAAAACTGGTCACACTGGTCCATCATTAGCAAAACATCTATATCTATATTATTCCTATACCTATAAGCGTCTATAGAACTTTTGCTTTCGGTAGGAAAAATGCGATACGCGCACTCTATTGCCTGTTTATGTATAGTTACTTTAAAGTCTTTGCCGTGTGATGCTGGCTTAGAACAACATCACCCCAATTCTACCCGTGGGTGTCGTCGTAAAAAGCTATCCTGGCAATGGGCAGCAGCGTTCCCTGTGAATGCAACATCTACTGCGCTCGCCAATTCGCTTGCCAAGTGTGGTGACTATAGCAATACCCCCGGGGGACGCCCATGTCCAGCAGTGGACTGTTGTGGCTGTAACGGTATGGTTATTAAGATACTCTAGGGTCAAACAATCAAAGAAAAAGACTATCAAAACTATTTTTTTTTCAGTAACGTGTTCTACGAGTCAACGCTGCATAGTTTCAATAATGTTCTGTAGTACCGGTTCCGAGGTTAGTGTCAAGTCCCTGCAAGTCCTATGATCAACCTTTTGTAATAAATGAAACGAAATGAATGTGGTAGTTTCAATGGGTTCAGTCGCATAATGTACGATTCGCAAAATGTATACTCACTACAAAATGTCGCTTTCGCAATAAACGCTTTCGCAAAATGTCGCTTTCGCATAATGTTGCTTTCGTAAAATGTCGCTTTCGCATAATGTCACCTATTGATATGATAGAAGAATATTGTTCAGTTGCTCATTACTATATTATTACTAGGTTTCCGCTCCGCGGTTTCACTCGCGCATTAATACTTTTGTGTGCTACGTGGATACTGCCTTCAGATTTTTTTCATTTATTTTTGCCTCCTGAGTCCTGGCGCCTGATTGCTATTTTCATGTTTATGCGCTCCACATATATCCATACAGTTTCCTGAAAAGCGGTAGCCGTCCGCTATATTGGGTGTAAGATATGGTGTAACGAAAACTTTGTAGGCGTGCTAAGTGCCATGAAACTGAACAACTTTCCCCATGGGACATTATGGTGGTAAACGATGGTCTGGTTGATGGTATGGTTTACACCGTCTTTTACACCCTGTATAGCGAACGGCTACCGCTAGGGAATGCAATACCGCCTGCCACCTACTACAAGTAGCAGGCCTCTGACATGGTTGTGTAATGACCGCCGTCTAACTGCTCATAGACAGCAATCGGGACCTACGGCTTAATGTGCCGTCCGAAGCACGGGGCCATCTTGCTTTTCGGACAATCAGGTGTTTCAGCCTGCAATGTCCTAACCAGACTGGGAACAAATTCACAAAGTGTTAAATATTAACTTTGTGAGTGACCCCACCGGAAATTGAACCCGGAACTTTCTGCGTCGCAGGCAGTCGTTTTAACCACTGTGCCACGCGGGCTGTCGATTTTCAGTTATCAATACCAGGACTAAAATTTACTTGTGTGATTGAATTCCCTAGCTACCGCGTTTCAGGAGACTGTATGGATGTATGTGGAGCGCATGCGAATCAATCAGGACTCAGGAGGTTAAGAATAAAATTTAAAAAACCTAAAGACAGTTATCCACAAAACACATAAAAATATTAAAGCGCGAGTGAAACCGCGGGGCGGAAACCTAGTAATAATATAGTGATGATCGACTGAACGATATTGCCCTATCATATCTAAAGGCGAAATTATGCGAAAGCGACATTTTGCGAGAGCGACATTATGCGAAAGTGACATTTTGCGAAAGCGTCATTGTGCGAAAACGACATTCTGCGATGAGTATACGTTTTGCGAATCGTACATTATGCGTCTTGTTCTTTAAATAAAAGTTAAAAGTTTTTTTATAACAATAAATTTATTCACAGGTCAGACAAAAGTTATCTTTAACTTCAACAGTTATCTAGGACAAAATTACTCCCTCTACGACTGCAACCTTTAAAAGTTAAATAAGTCGAAAAATACAAATATCCGCGGAACATACTTACATTGGGGTGATTCTAATTCCCCTCACTGCAACAAGGCATTCGAATATTGTCTTGGGACGTCACACTTTGGTCCACCCTGCATATTGACCTTCAACTAAATTAAAATCAAGATATAATAAAATCAAAATAGATATTACAGACAAATAAACACCGTTTATATAGTTTTATTCAGACTGTAACAGATTTTTCACAGGAGATGATCTTCATAATAACTCACAAACGACCTATGAAATGGATCGGAAAATTGAAGGAAGAGCCCAAATCAACTCGTAAATATTTTATTAAGCTCTACCTGTGAGAAATAAGTCTCACAAATCTGTTTGTTACCTTAGGTATCAAAAGTTAAAAAAATATATTATATTTGTTATTTGGAAAATTTTGTTAAAAAAAAAAATGTTCACAGTGTGCAAATATCAATTAGCCAAACAATATTTTTGACAAGATTCGTAAAATTGGTTTAAGTAAATGCCCTAAATAGTTAAAACTACAATAGGTATTTGTAATGTTTAATATTGAGGACTTATCCTTCAAAACATATTGCGGCCAAGCTTGCTAGACCTAGTCCCGCTTATCATGCATGACATATTATAATTGTTTTATTTCCTAAACCAGTCCGCCTTTGTGGACATGAACCAAGTTCCATCAGACTTAGCTCGGCAAGGTTAATCTGGCATCATGAGTGTAAGTCTGCAGACCAATAACCGTCACAAAAGGGCCCTGTACAATGCCCAGCGTTACAATGGGGCCAACAACAACAAAACAAATTCAGTCTTCATTGTGCGAGACAAGGTTTTCAAGTTATTATCTTGTGGAGACCTACTACCTTAGGCTTCTGTTGTTGCTAAGAGACAGTTTATTAGACCCGCTAATGAAAAAAAACCGTATTGTGCGGACTTAGAATAGTATCACCTAATATCTTTCCCGTGGGTGTCGTAAGAAGCGACTAAGGCAATTGAGAGGCTGACAACATGTCACTATGGTGATAGAGAGTGTTCTGAAAGACTCGCAAAATTTTGTCAGACGTGGTGTAAATGGCCGTTTTGTATAGCCGTTTACACTCTGCCAACCCCGCATGGGATTAATACGTGATAATGTATGTAGGTATGTAATGAAAAAAAAGGCTAAAGGCGAATTGGACTGTTCCATGTACGGTTCCGCATGTGTAAAAAATGGCTGACATTCGAGATAAATGATCAATAAAAACACATTTGTTGTAATGAGAACCCCCTTATTTTATTTATTTGTCGTTATAGCGTCAATATTATCTGCCTATAATTGACTCACTACCAAGTTTTTGGCAGAAATTAAACCGATTTCTCAAAGAAAAAAATTACTAATTACCAACGAATTGTTATAGTTTCTAAAAGTTTGTAAGTTATGCGAAACACAGAAACTATTGACAAGTTCACATTGCTTGAAACAGCTTGAAACTCATCTCAAATTCTGATGATAATCATGTAAATAAATCTTATTGATTACCTCGATTTCTAAGTCAGTTAAAACCAACTAAAACCGCAGAACCATCTATTTGCTTATATTTAACTCATCAACCAATCAAAGTTTCCTTCAGTGGATACTTCGGCAGATTGAAAGCAAATACCTTGGATTCCTGAAACCTAATGAACAACTTTTAATTACTTTTTGACAAAGAAACGGATTTGGATTTGGGGCCCCCAATTTCGAACACGGTTTAGTTATTTGCGGGGCTCCAAAAACATTTATACCGTCAAAGTTAATTCTGTTGACTTGTTGATACTTTGCTTAACTGTGAGTTTAAAGGATCATCTCCATGAAAAGAAGTTTGGCCATTGCTTGCTTCACCAGTTGCAGGCTTCGCATCAAAGCCAAAGTAAAATAATTATAGAATCTAATTCATTGCTTAGCATTTTTACGCTAAACATGACAGAAGTTATAGGGTTATTGAATGTTAAAGTTGGGTATCGTGAGATACAAAAGTGCCAGAGTTTGACCCTCCTGTCCTCTTAACCCAAAATAATAAAATATTGAGACACTTTTGTAATACAACACTAAATTGCAAAGAGGGCGTTTCATCCGAGCATGAGTCCTAAAGAATCAGAATGATTAAAGTTATTGCTACATCTTAAAAAAGTATAATTGGTACAGTAGCGATAGCTATCAGAATTCCAGGAAACGTTTTGAATAACAACTATTATCAACAAAGGTGAAAAATAACCCGTTCATCATACAAACCTTTGTCCGTACAAAAAATGTGTAACATCGATACCTAAGAAAATTACAAGTCCAAGATTGCCAAGGGGGCTCTCTGAGATATAAATCATTTTCTATTAGATTCTCTATCGGGTAGCGGTGTGTGACGACATAGGATAAAGAAAGCTGGTTATAGAAGCGAAATTATTTATCTTGTGGTTTACGTGGGGTGCCGGCTTAGATCAGCTTCACCCCATCTCTCCCCAAATGGGTGTCGCCAATAGTGACTAATCATCCAGAGAATGGTAAGTAGCGTCCCATGTGAATTGATTGGTATGGCATTCAAGGAGAAGAGAGAAGTTTGATGAACACACATGTGCCCATTGTTATATGAGAATGCATCTATCTATACATCTGATTCGCTGAATGCGAAAATTAATAATATCGATACAAAAAGAATAAGACGCGCTTTCAAATAGCTGACCCAAGTTTAAGCAATTATTAGATACAAAAAATCCTTCACAAGTAGTTAGGCAATATCTCAAAGAACTCCAGCAAAAAAATATTAAGTAATGGAAGTCCTGACATCAAAAAACTTTTGAAAGTTTGCTCATTTTTCGTACTTATGTTTGTAGCTTTTTTATCCATATTTATCTGATGCTACTCCAGCTCTAGCAATGAGATGAGATGTAAAATTTGTCTTCTCTTCTCAAAACTCGCTCGCATGCAGCAGCATGTTTTTCGTCTATGATCAGTGGTGTCAGAACCCTTGTCACAATCTGCGGACGCCACGGCAACATATTGCGGAGTTTTATCTTTTTGTTCAGGATTATATGGGCAAATTGCTGTGCCGACGAACTGGGCTATATTAAAGTTTACTGTTGCATAGTTGGCAATAATGTGGTCCATGTGAGGGACAAGGGTCTGAACATATCAAATGTAAATAGCTCTAAGAACAGTTAAACGCATACAGGAGGAAAGAAATAATAAGTATAACAGTATAAATATTATGATCATGGACTACTAGGAAAGATGGTTCCTGTTGCCTAATATCGCCAGCAAAACCACCAACCTAATTTAGGGATCAATTAATACTGGTTTTTCTTAGTATTTGAATGAAATAAGTTACTTAATTGGGTAGGTGGATTTGCTTTGCATTGTACCGATTAAGTACTTAATATGAAGCCCTCGTCAAGTCCCTCATTCGTGGTTATGCGATTCTGAAGTTCTCATCAGAAGAAAATTTGCAACTAAAAGTCATAACTTTGAGTAATTAATTTACAAAATTTGTTTCATTTTCTGATTAAAATAGCCCCTAGCATCGTTTCGCTCGTAAATTAACTACCAACTATAATAATAATAAACTTCCATGCAGAATAAGTCGAATTACTATGTCGAATGTCGTTTAGCTAAGTAAAAATCCGTATTATTGGTCTCTAGAGAGCAATAGGCTAGTTTTATTTACGGGCTTTTCTCATGCAAACTAAAAATAAAATCATTTTTCATGGATAAAAATAAGTAAGTAATATCTACAGGCAATAATACTAAGTATTTTATTCTAAACATTTGGAAAACATGATGATAAGGGATGATCGTCCAGGGAATGGGCAACAGCATTCCCTGTAAATGCAAAATCTTGCACTGCGCTCGCTAATCTGCCTGTCAAGCATGTTGAGTATGGCAATACCCTCCGAAAGGGGGAGGCCCATGCCCAGCAGTAAACTGTTGTAGCTGTTATGTTATATAAAAAAGAAAAAAAAGCGTAGCACAGTTTGCTACAATGTAGCAGCAACATGGTCATTGTTGTACAAAAATATCTACGTGATAGCCATAAACACGCAGCTTAGCCAACACACCCGGAGTAACAAATAAGCATTTATCATCAGCCAACACTCACGAATAAACTGAAAAGCTCAAATTTACGGCTTGTAATGCTATTCATGCAATAAAGTCGGGCATTACCGACCGATAGCATGGTCACAAAGTAAAGCGCCCAATACAGAGAGACGGCTACAAGGAAACGTCACTACACTGAAACACTTATTTACACGTAGTCATTTACGCGTGCAGCCAAACCGTTCCGAACGGGCTAGAAATGTCAAAAGCGTTCGGTGCGGGCAAACGGACGGCAAAATTACGACTCGCAAGTGCAAATATTTTTGTATAACGTATCAGTAAGTTTGATAAAATGTACCTAAGTATGTTTATATGGTTTAACAGGTATCGCATTTCAAAAATGAGCAACCCTTGGGTAGGTATAAATGATCAGAAAAAGGGACGACCTGTCCTTCTGTATATTTTCTATTTACTAGTGACATGGTTAAGCAAGATATAAATTGTGCAGAAGCCAAACTGTTGACAGCAATAAGCTTATGCTCCTGTCAGGTCTTAGGATATAAAAGCGTCTAGAGTCTCCAAGGGCTTAAAACCGATCTTAAACGTTTTGATATTACCTAAGTAGAGTTGGCTTGAGTATAAATCAGGGATTGCAATCCGGACTGATTGTCAATCCAGTTAAATTACCTACCGGAATCACCGCACCAGACCGGATTGGTACTAGTAGTAATAGCACTAAGAATTGCAATCCGGTCCAGGGGATCCCCGGATTTTGCCTACCAAATCCGTTGACATTCCGCCAGATCCGACTCCGGATCCGGAAAACGTAAAAACCAATGATATTATATGTAGGTTCTGACCTTCGAGCATCTTCCGTCCCGTTCCGGCCCGAGGGGAGTCGTCATAGCTACTTTACTCTATACAAATATTTCTGCCATTTTTTGCGGGGGGAGAGGTAAAGCTGTCAAATCAAGCTAGTGTTGGAATCGACAATATCGATACTTGACCTTTCGATTAATTACATCAGTCTACTCAATATTGTGTCATATTATTGCATTTTCAAAAGCAACTTAGTTCTTGAGAATAGGATTTTGTAGTAAATAGAAATATAGGCGCAATAACATCATTTTAAATATTGCATAAGGTATAAATTAAACAAAATATGAATTTCTTTTCCCATAGACCAGATCGACGGTCCCTACGTACAATCCCGTAAGTGGTATTTAAGTCATTTGCCTTTTTTCTTTGCTTTCACCTTAGATTGTCTAAAGCTACCTTCGGTAAAAACAGTGTGGTTTAAAAAGGCCTAGTTCCACTTGAAATTGACACCCCTTAACTACACAATTTACACAATTCCAACGTAAAATTACGGTAGTGGTAGTTAGAAACCCACTTACTTACTCATATTCCGACGTAAAATGACGGTAGTTGAGTTACGATATTTGACATTGTAAGGTCAACACGCCCTGGCGTGTTCTCTCCCGTATCTGGCACTTACTGCATAAACATAATTATGTTAATATTTGCTTTATCGTTGATTTCATTTAGTTGAAACCTATTTTAAACTGATAACTATATTTGATTACTACAATTTCAACTCGTACCTACTCGTAAAATTTATAAATACAAGTTGAAATACAAACTGAAATATGGTATATGTAAAATAAAACCAACGTAAAATCTCTTAACTGACAGTTATGTTCTTTGTTTGCAATACATTTCCACGTAAAACAACTTAAGTACCACATAGGCTTTCTCTAGCTAAAGTTTTTCCGACGTAAAAGCATGTATATGATTATTTATATACAAATAATTATTTTTTCAACGTTTTATTCTATTTTTCTTAAACATATTGACCAAGTTAATATATGTTCAAAATTTCAAAACTCTATCTATAATATTACCAGAGATACACTAATTTGAAACCTTGAAATGCTCTCCTGTAAAATTTGCTAATTTCAGTTACGTCATTATACGTAGGGACCGTCGAGATAATACAATTATGTAGGCACAATCAATGCAATACCTACCTGCTCTTTAATGATCATTAAGTATCATTTTTTTCTGTTCCGGTATCGTAAACAAAACACGTACGTCAACGAGCTCCGCCGAAAAAATCATTTAAAGCTGGAAAAAAATAACCGTTTAACATCGAAATTGTAACAAATCGTCGGGAAAACCTGCAAGTGTTTTAACGAAATATTATGAGTCAAAGTGCGGTTAACATAACCTAAAAATCCGAAAGTGACATTTCTAACATAGTACCAACATTAAGAAAACTGAGTGACAGCAACAGTGTTGCCATTTAAAAACCACCAATCCTACTAGAGCCCGTTCAAAAAGTCAATCACGATGAATATGACAGTAGAAGAAATGTTTATAAAACTAGATGAGAAACTTGAACGGCAAACTAAGACAATATCAGACGAAGTGACTAAAAATGTGACGGAGGTGCTGAGCATGAAAATCGATTCACTCACAGTGGAAAATAATGTGCTAAAAACAAAAATAACAAAACTGGAACAAAAAGTCGAATATTTGGAAAAGGAAAAGAGAAAATATAACCTACTGTTCTTTGGTATAGAAGAAAATGGGAAAAGCGAAGCCGAACTGGTGGACTACATCAAGGAAATGATATTAGATACTGGAGTTCATATAGACAGCCAAGAGATAAGTAATGTTAGCAGGATTGGACGCTGGGATGCCAATAAAAACCGCCCCATTGCAGTCTCTTTCACCACAACATGGAAAAAACACATGATACAAAACAACAAATCAAGCCTTCCAGAAGGAATATATATAAGACTACTCGAAAGAAGTACTTGAAAGGAAACAACTACAACCATTAGTGGAGGAAGAAAGAAGAAAGGCAACCGAGCATTCATTGTGTATGACAAATTAGTTGTAAAGACACCCAGAGAGAACACCAGAGATAAAAGGAAGAGAGAATCCGGCTCGTCAAAATTGTCGGCACAGAAGAAAATTAACACTAATAGCGATTCAACTCAAGAACTGAACAAGCAGACAACACATAACAGCGTGAAACCCAATATTCTCAACTATATTGAGCGTAAAAAACATGACACCGGAATGCCACCACAAGCAACAAAAAACCAATAACTGCCATCGATACTCGGAAACAGAATCAAACAACAACACTAACCAAAGCAACTTCTACAACAAAATGCACCCCAAGCCGGCCGGTCACCGTGGGGAAGATGACCACTACCCTTCAACTGATACCCTCCAGAATGAAAATCAAAGTCTGTAACAAGTCAAGAAGTGGAAATAACATTCTACATGTCGCAACATATAACACCCTCTCCTCCGAACGGATGAAAGCCTAACAGAACTTATACTAGCCCTTGAAACATCAATTGGTCAATAGTTGGTTTAAGTGAAGTGAGGCGACTAGGGAAAGTATTGAAGATCATGGTGAATTCATATTTTATTATAAAGGAGACACACCGGGTCTATATGGAACCGGATTCATTGTCAAGAAAGAGCTAAAAGAATTTATTGATGAGTTTATCGGCATTTCAGAACGCATTGCGATACTTAATCTGACATTACCACCCAAAAACAATAGTTGGTCAATAATACAAGTATACTCTCCAACTGAGCAATCCAGCATCACAGAAATCAATGCCTTCTACGCAAAACTATCCCAGGCTATTAAAGATCATACACACAAAAATCTAATCGTAATGGGAGATTTCAGTGCAAGGATAGGATGTAGAGGAGATGGAGAGGAAATGATATTGGGTCCACATTGCTCTGGAAAGAGAACAAGGAATGGTGAGAAACTTATACAGCTTGCATACGAGAACAACATGAAAGTGCTAAACAGTATATATAAAAATCGTAGTAGCAATAGATGGACATGGATATCTCCTGACGGCCAATACAAGAATGAGATAGACTATGTACTTACAAATAACAGTAAAGAATTTCATGACTGCAGAGTCATAAACAACCTCAACTTTAACAGCAACCATAGAATGGTCAGGCGAAATTACAACTTGACATGTCAGGAAAGAAAAGACCCTTTAAAGCAAAACAGTCTAACTCTACAACAATAAATAAAGAAAACCTTAAGAAACACTAAATAATTTTGTGGAATGCACTAAGACCTTAAATACACAACACAAATTTAACAAATTTGAAGAACTTATAAACAAAGCTAAAGATAAACAATCAGAAAAGCACAAAAGCGCGACGCTATGGTTAACACATGAAACTAAAGAATTACTGAAAAGAAGAGCGGAGCTTATATCTATTAAGAAAACTAAAATGAAAGACAACATATAACCATGTTAAGTAAGAAAATCAAGTCTAGTATGAGAAAGACAAGCAAAAATATAGGCTATCTTCATTAGAAACCTGCATTCTGAAAACAGGAGGCGTCAAAAGCAGCCAAAAGTTAATGGAGAAAATCAGCTGGATACCCTCTCTGACAGATAAAAACAAAAAAGCGAAACAAGACGCCCAGCGATCATCTCAATAGCTACAAAATTCTTCAAAGATATCTATAGCAGAAAGAATTTAGATCAAATTACCGACCTGTCAGGTGGAAATGATGTACCAGAAATACTACCGGCTGAAGTGGAAAAAGCAGTGAAAACTCTAAAGAAAGACAAAGCTCGGGTCCAGACGGCATCAGTAATGAATTCCTAATAGAAATACCCTAGATCACATCTATGTCGTTAAGCAACTTTTCGAAAAAGCCAAAGAATTTAACTTTGTCTTCTACTGCTGTTTCGTTGACTACAGCAAAGCTTTTGACTCAATGGAACATGAAAAGATCTGGCAGGCGCTGAAAAATCAAGGGATAGAAAATAAATATACAAGAATACTCAAAAACATCTACAGCAACATGAAGCTAAAGTCAAATTAGAAAGAGAAGGTGAAGCAATAGACATTCAAAGAGGCGTCCGCCAGAACGACCCTATATCATAAAACTTTTCACTGCTGTCCTGGAAGAAGTGTTTCGACAATTGGACTGGGAGAATTGTGGCCTTTCCATTAATGGAGAGAACTTGTCGCATCTAAGATTCGCTGATGACCTTATTATCTTATCTCCAACGAAGGAAGGTCTGCAAACAATGCTCAATGATCTAGAAAGAGAAAGCCGCAAAGTTGGACTAGTCATGAACACTCTAAAACTAAAGCCATGACCAATAGCAAACAAGAGCCAATCTATGTCAATAACAACTTGATAGATTATGTAAACGAATACATTTACTTAGGTCAAACAATCTCGACACAAGATCTAACTACGCAAGAGATTGACAGGCGTATAGGCAACGCATGGAAACGATACTGGAGCCTTAAGAGGTGATGAAAAACAAAGAAATTAAAATGGATACTAAGAAAACTATTTGACACTTGTATTTACCCATACTTACATATGGCTGCCAAACCTGGGCAACTAATAAAGCACAGAAAAGAAACTAGAAGTATGCCAGAATGCAAAGGAAAGAAGTATGCTAGGAGTAAAACTATCAGATAAAATAAAAAATCTATACTAAAGAATCACATAAGAACCAAAGATGTTACAGTGACAATAAAAAGGCTCAAATGGAAATGAGCAGTACACATAATTAGAGGCACAGAAAAATGGTCAAAGTCTATAATGTACTGGTTTACTGGAAATATGAGAAGGAAAGAGGCAGACCATGCAGAAGATGGGCTGATGAAATAAAAGCCACAGCAGAGTCACATGGTCAAGAAGGCCTTGGACAGGCAGGAATGGAAGTTGGAGGAGGCCTTTGCCATCAAGGGGCACACAGATGGAAGCGATATCGAGGCACACAATTAAACAAATTATTACAATTTAATTTAAATTTATCCAACCAAAATCATTATTATTGCATGTAATCATTATTTTTATCTGAATAAAGGCTATTATTATTATTATTATTATAAGTATCATAGGATATTATGTAAGGGAATTTACTAAAAAACCATCTATACAACAAGTCATACATAATAACTTCGACTATCTATCTGTCTTCTACGCCGAGGCTCGTGGGTTCGATTTCCACCGGACACAAATATTTATAAAGTAAATTTTCAAATATTCGTGTTTTGTCTGAGCACTCCGGCTGATAAAAGACCACCGACTGTACCGAAACGGTCGCGAAACCGCGATGTAATAAGAAGTAAGTAAGTGAGAAATCTTTTTATATGTAATTAAAGTTAAAATGTCGCACTTAAGTTTAAACAGTTTAAAGGACACCAAAACGTCCAACGACCTGATGAACCCTGGTGCCAGTGCTATTCAACCACCTACTGCATGAAGCAGGCCTTTGAAATAGTTGTGTAACGACAGCCGTCTAAGTGACCATAGACAGCAACCGGGACCGACGGCTGAACATGGCTCCAAAGCACGGAACCATCTTGCTTCTCGGACAATCACGTGATTCAGCCTGTGTGGTGTCCTGACCAGTCTAGGAACATATTCACAAAGTGATAAATATCAACTTTGTGAGCGAAAGGAATTGAACAGGCAGTCGGACTAGCCATTGCGCCACGTCGGCTGACATCCGATGTCACCCGATCAGCTGAGACTGACATTAATTTTCAATGAAACTCGAACAAAATCAGGGTTTCCCAAAATCCATAGTAAAAGTTGTTCAATTTCATAATCTGATCATGTCTGCAAAGTTTTCGGTACAGACCGTCTTTACATAGTATAGGTTTGTAACTATGGCGATAGAAAAGTATCGACGTTTTGTATTACTTGGTCACTGCACTAGCTTGGGTTGAGTGTGGCTCGATACTTCAAGTTAAAATTATCGTTTTTTCATTGAATATCGATTGGAAATGACCAACATTGAATAAGTAGAACAATCCCAAACTAACATTCTAATCTTACTTAGCAAGCTATTTACTGTTTTTAAAGGCATCAATAAACTAAGATCGTTAATTGTTACCTATTATATGGTGGAATATTATAATCTTTATTTGTAAATTAACGATACTATGATTAACACCATTGTTCCACACAAAATAATAACAAAAGGAACAAAATACAATTATTTTATTGTAGATCCACCTACAAAAAAACTCCACATCAGACATTTTGTACGACTTACTGGCAACACTTATGTACAATTTTCAATCGCTAATTTTATATATTATTTAGTGATATTGTACTGGAGGAATACTTTCAGATGAAAAGTGATATTGTTCTGTTGTAAATTTGTATTTTTACATATTTTTAAAGGCATTATTATCTCTACAATTCGGCTTTTTATCGGAGCTCATTTGACATGCGCGACTGGACTCGTTCTAGTAAAAGATCTGACAGCAACTGGTTTTTGTAGTAAGATAAGCCCAAGTGGGCATAGGCCGTGACAGAGGGGAAGCTCTTCGTATGGCGTCTCCATACCTGTTCTGACGATGTAGCGACGCCTGAAAACTACACGAGGAGATAGTGGTTTGTTATAATATAATTCTAAGCCATCACTCATCAAGCCAGCGTGTGTGTTTGCAGACATCGCTACATCATTTTCATTACAAAATACCAAAATAACTAGATTAAAGACTATTATCTCTATAATTTTCCCGTTTTCCAGTTCCACCTAAATGTTACCACATCCGGTAACAGCCAAAAAGGCACCTGATTCGCCGGAGCGAATTGCAATCCTTAGTACCTACGAATACTGTAAGAAATACAATCAAGTAAGATGCAAAACTTTTCGTTAAGCCTCAGAAAAATCTTCCTTCCGACTGAAAACTCTCGAAAAAATGGAGAGTAAACTTCTTAACACTTTTGCTCGTAATTATTTCCCTGGGCTGTAATTAAAAAGAAAAAAATCTTGCAGAAACAAAGTTTTGCTGGGTTATTGCGCTTAGAGCTAAAATATTGTAATACTCTAATTTAGTATTATTATCACTAAAGGTCTTAGGTCTTAGATATTTTTGTTCCAGTACGTGTTTCACGTAACCAAATGCAGCTTTAATTTTGTATTGTAAAATAATAACTTGATGTTTTTTTTTCAGTACCAGTTATTTATTACAGATATAGAAATTCAAATATAATGAAAAGAAATTAAATATAATGAAATACTTGTGCTTATTACAGTACTTAGATGGGTATGCAAATAACTTAGTGACTTTTTTTTCTCTTCACGTGGGACAGCGAGTTGTCCAACGACTCTTGCTTCGGAGGGAGGATGAGGGAGGGGCCGTCCCTCCTGGTTGCAATGGTTACTTGAAGAGTCATCCAACGGCCCGATGAACCCTGCTGTCAAAGCCTCTCAACCGCTTACTACAAGGCCTGCTACTTGAACCAGAAAATTGTAAAACTCACACCCGGGTTCATAGATTTTACTTAGTGAGCTTAGTGTGCTGCTGAGGCAAAAAACCTTCAAATATTCTAGAGTGCTATAGATCAAACCAGAAAAATTCTCGCGAGAGAAAAGTTGAACTTGCACTAGAGTTGGAGAAAGTTCAGTAAAAGATTTTTTTATACGTTTCAAGTAATTACTTCTTTATAACGAGAGTTGTTTCGCGTTTCATTGCCAAGATATAAGAAACTGCTGGTCAGGTTTTGATGAAGTTTTTTAGCGAAAGAATTATAGTCTCTTTACTAATACAGGGTATTCTCTTTTGAAATCCTTTTATAGGATAAAGTGAACTCTATAACGGAGAGGAGACAGGAGACGTGAGACGTGAGACGTGCGCTATCGCGACGCTTGAAACCGCTTCCATATAAACTCTATGAAACAGAAGAGACAAAGCTACACACGTAAGACTCCAGTAAAATGGAAAGTTTTTCTTGGACTCCATCATGAGTTTTTGGTTTTTTCACATAAAATCGGCTGAATATGAAAACGGTAAGAGTACCTATTACAAAATCTAATACGCGTTTTAATAAATCTATTCCCTATTTTTTACACTCTATAAAAAGAGTATCTTCTTGCATAAGAACATCTGTCGAAAGAGTCTTAGTAAGACAATTTTTAGGGATCCCTCGCACGTAAAATACAATATCCACGTGCATCCCTGTGAATTCTGGAGCTATAGTTTTGAATTCCCGTATGCGAAATTCTGCTACTAATTGTGCTTGAATCACACGTTCTAATTCAGGAATCCATTTATACATACGCCCTAATCAATTCCAACACTATTCGTGATAAGAGTGGTTAGACCAGTCGCTGCGGATTTCAGAAATCACGTAATCGGAAATTTAATGCCTGATTTTTTTTAAAAGTAACTGAGTTACCGTGGGAAAAAAAATAAAAATAATATAATTTATTTAAGTTAAAAATATACATAATGTTAAATGTAAAAAAAATACTTACGTTTAAGTTATTTTATTGCCATAAATATATGTCTAAAGGACCGGGACTCACTAAAATATTCAGCATTATTAAAAAAATACTAAAATTACTATTGATTAAAGGTCTTCTTATTTGAAGTCTGTTCATAAAAAAAGCAAATAAAAGTGGCAAAACAAACCCTAAGGAACCCTTTAAACGTATTTCTGGTTCGTATTTGACAAGTTTTTTACTCTTCTCATACCATTTGGTGTTAGACGCGATCATACACCGATTTGTCAAGATGGACAGTGGGATACGAGGGGAAAATGGGAAAATTTTCCCGTAAAAAATATTCGCTTTTGCAGAAGGAAGGTTTTTGTGTTGTGCTAGTGTTGGGAGTGATTAAAAAGACATTTGTAAGTCTTAAGATGGGGAGTCATTTTGTTTTGCTATGCCGTGTGGTGCTGGCTATGACATTAGGTGCTGGCTTAGATGAGCTTCACCCCATATCTTTCCCGTGGGTGTCGTAAGAAATGACTAAGGGATTTGAGAGTTGATATGTTTTGCAATTTTAGGCGACAGGCTGACAATCTGTCGGTAGTCATCTTAGACTCTTAAACTTTGTATGAATTGGTGTAATTGCCCGTTTTTTACAGCCGTTTATGCTCTGTCTACCCCGAAATTGTAAGAAATTTGTTTTTCTTCTTTACTTGTGGGGCCCAATGTACCCTGGTCTCAGTTTTTCAACCGCCTACCTATTGTAAGTAGCATATAGCATTCACTACAATGATACCTTAGTGATAGATGCACAGTTTTCTAAAACGAGTCTAATTTTTTAACTAGACGTGGCGAGTTATTTACGGCCATTCAGGCTCTACCTACCCCGCAAGACGTGATGTGTAAATCATACCTGAATCAGTTTCAACACTACCTACTAATGCCTTACGTAGTCGATAGAGTGATTAACGAACAGCAGACTGACCTTCGTAGGTGACGGATCGATGTATGCCGTGACTGTGAAGGGGTTGGCAGGGACACATGGGATCATATTTGCAATGATTCTGCTGCGTTTTTATTCCGCTGCCTCAAAAAAGGGTTATGGTTTTACAGCAGACTGACCTTCGTAGGTGACGAATCGATGTATGCCGTGACTGTGAAGGGGTTGGCAAGGGACACACGGGATCATATTTGTAACGGACCTGCTGTGCTTTTATTTGTCTGCCATATAAAGAGGGTTATTTTTGCTCAGCGAACCTATCTGTATAGGTGACAAATCATTTATGGGGTTAGCGGGAGACATACAGGATTATAATTGAATCGGACCTGCTGCGTCTTTATCCTGATGCCTGTTAAAGAAGGTTGTGTTTTAAAGTGAACTGACTTTCGAAGGTGACGTATCGATGTATGCCGTGACTGTGATGGGGTTTTCAAAGACGTCTCTTCCCATTGATCACTAAGATGCGGGATCATTATTGCGTTGTGGACTATGAAAAAGAACAGTTTAACTATAGTTAAAACCTATGCTCGTTCAACCTGTTCTTTATCTCATAATATTATGTAATATTCCTGCGCCAACTCGTTATTTTGTTTCCTATGAGTAGATTTGCGCATATTACTCGTGTAGATTTTCATATTTCAGAACTAGGTGTTCGTTGATAATTCATAACTTAGCTTAAGAACATGATGCTAATTGAAAATTAGTGCGGAAAGGCGGTCTTTACGATATTTTGCAGATTTTTAGGCCGTATGTTTTCATGAACTGTAAATTAGGACCGAATCTGGACTTGTAATACTGAATAATTGTTTCCTTAAGACGTGTCGCCGTCTTTCTGTGCCAAGGTTTCATTAATATTAATTGAGTTTAGAAAATTACACTTCCGCTTCCTGTTTAAGGTCAGCCGTCACGTTATACAAACGAAAAACTGAAATTCAATCGGCTAAGACATGAGCTGCAGAGTTTCTTTTCCACAAACTTTGTGATATGATGAAGGCACACGTAAATTTGACGCAAAACTTAAGTTTTTTCTCCACAGTACAGTCAAACGTATTTATTGCAGGCTGTCTATCTGTTTTCGTAAACTGGCGAAACAATTTTTACAGGGAAATCTATTGGATGTTTTTTTTTTATCATTTTGCGAAAATGTTATGCTATGACTTCTTAGACATTTGTCTCTTACAGACGTAAAGTCCATTTAACTTTTTATGGAAAACGGTGATTTTTTAGCTTTTTAAAGATGACCGGACCTGCTTTGTTTCGTTCAAAATGCCTGTCAAACAAATAAAACTGAAAGTTAAAAACACCACAATGAAATAAAAACATTTACACAACTAAAACATACTACCATTATTTATGGTTCTCATATTTACAATTTATTCAATAAGTTGTCTTGTCAGGCAATAATTTGCTTTATAATTGAACATACCCATTGTCAGGCCAAACTCCAATGAGGAGACGTGCGACGTGACCACAGGACGTGACACGTGTTCCTCGGCCGTGATCGATGCGACGCGCGTCTCAGGTGTGATGTGAAACTTCGACTCTTCTGTTTCATACATTTTGTACGGGGTGTAAGGGACGAAGTGCATTATGACCATGAAATTGATCAACTTGCCATAGAAATTTTCAGGTAACGAAAAAAATTTGTCGACTTCCCGTACAAAATCACGATCAACTGATTGAATTTAATATGGGAAGTCAAAACCTTTTTTACGTTTCCTGAAATATTATTTCTATGGGAAGTTGTTGAGTTTCATAGTCTAAATGCACCCTTTCAGTATTCGGAGGGCTGTCCCTTACACCTTGCTCAGGAACTATTTCAGTCGTCGCGATGTCGTACGTCTCCGACGATCACTTGTTTTTTTTTTTTTTTTTTTGTTGGACTCTATGTTTTCCGGTCCCGGGACCGATAAAACTACACCTGACTATTTGGTGGGGCGAGGGCTCACCCGGATGTGTTTGGGTGGTTGTTCAAACAACCAGCCCAATCACGCCCTTGGGGCGAGACTGGGCTTACGAGTTGTTCTGGGAAGAACGAATCGGACTATGTCTACCGGGTATATGCCGGTAGTTGCCAAAGAAGGGCACAAATGAGGGACCTCCGCGTCCCCGCCGGCGGGGAGGGCGGTTGCTTGAAGAGCTTGTGGAGTGTATGAGTCTACTCGCGTTGGCTGCAGCGGCTGCTAGTGTGATGGGATCGACGATCACTTGTCTGACAGATGTCATTTTTCGACTCGCATCGCGGTGCTTACCCTTATAATCTCACACGCATCGAATTTCCAC
The DNA here is from genome assembly GCA_024500475.1 of Phthorimaea operculella. Lineage (NCBI taxonomy): Eukaryota > Metazoa > Arthropoda > Insecta > Lepidoptera > Gelechiidae > Phthorimaea > Phthorimaea operculella. Next base: position 68,718 of record JANFCV010000390.1, on the reverse strand, counting down.
TTACTATTCGCGACCCCAATGTAAGTAACACAAGTAGGGACTCAAACTAGGGACTCAGTTCCCCCGGGCACTCTATCAATATCGACAATACCGTGGAGGAAATGCAGGGTGTAAGGGACGGTGTACCGAAAACTTTGCAGGCGTGCTCGGACCATGAAACAGCTTTTGCTATGGAGGCTATGTTGTTAACGAGAAAAAAGTTTCGACTTCAATATACTTTTTCTCTGAAATAATCTTCAAATATAAAATTGCCGATCAACTGACTGACTTGTATGAAAACTCGAAAAATTTTCGATCTTTAAGGAGACGTGTGACGTGATAAGTGGTCGTCGGCCATGATCAATTCAACGCGCGTGTCACGTACGTAGCGTTGTTTCTTCTGTTTTATACAGTTTGTATGGAAACGGTTTCAGGCGTCGCGTGTCGCGCGTCACCGACAATCGCTTCGAAAACTACTACTAGATGTCGCTTAATCGTCGCTTCGAGACGAGCATCAAGAGGTTGAGAAATTCACCAGGGTCTGCTAGGCGCCCGTAGCTCAGTTGGTAGAGCGGTGGAACGGTGATGCGCAGTCCCAGGTTCAAGTCTAGGCGGTCGCTATAGTTCGAGAGCCCAGGGGGTAAATGGCTATCTCATAAGGTACCACGATAGGCTAGGTTTGGATCGTTAACCTAGACTTATACACGTCGTATGACCCAGGTCTGCCAGAGCCAATCCTGCCGAAACATAAAAATAATCGATATTTTTCAGAGTCATTTTCGTAAAAATATGTCATAAGGTACCACAATGAAAGTGCTGGCATCAGTTAACCATTGAAAATTATGTAAAAAGCTTGGTCTGCCACTGCGCACCCTGCCGGAAGTGCTTGCCAGACCTCTCCAAAGATGCCCTTCCGACACCCCTAAACTATCTCATCGGGTACCACGACGCGACCACCACAACATAATAGCCAAGATCACTCTGACAATAGATCACAAGGTCTGCCAGGCCTAAACTTGCCGCATCCTAGTGTGTCAGATATTTGAAGTTGTAGGTCCAGTGTATGAAAAATGACCTATATCTTTTCCCCGTGTTTGATTTTGATGGTGCCTTAATACGAAATGCTCTCATAATAAGGAGCTTCGAGTCATATAGGACAGTTGGGTGGAGGGTTTCAGTATTGAACGCAATCCTGTCAAAAAGTTTGAAATGGAGTTTGGTCTATGAAAACTGGCCTATATCTTATTCCCAGGTTTGATTTTGATGGCGCCTTAATATGAAATGCTCTCCATAACGAGGAGCTTTGAGTCATATAGGTCAGTGAGGAGGAGGGTCTCTGTATTGTACACAATCCTTCCAAAAAGTGTGAAATTGTAGGTAAAGTGTATGAAAACTGGCCTATATCTTTTCCCCCACTGGTTTGATTTTGATGGTGCCTTGGTATAAAATGCTCGTAATGATTAGGAGATTCGATTTGTATAGGTCAATTGGATAGAAGGTCTCTGTTCTGTGCACAATCCTCCTAAATATGAAAATATTCGATAACTTCTGCAGATTTTATCAGTTAAAATTGTCATATCATAAGAAACTCGAATAAAAGTGCTTGCATCACCTTACTTTTGACAAATTATATTTAAAAAACTTGGTCTGCCACTGCCCACTCTGCTGGAAGTCCTTAGATGAGATAGGTTAGGAGTGTCGGAAGGGTATATTTGGAGGGTCTCCTAAGGACTTCTGGCAGAGTGCGCAATGGCAGACCAAGTTTCTTTACTCAATTTATCAATGGTAAGCTGATGCCGGCACTGTCATTCAAGTACCTTATAAATTACAATGTTAACGGAAAAAATCTCAATCCTGCTAAACATGAAAATATTGGATATGTTCTGCAGATTTTTGCCGTTAATATTGTCATATCATAAAGTACCGAATAAAGTGCGGCATCAGCACCATTGATAAATTGAGTTAAAGAAGTCTTTCTGCCATTGCGCACTCTGCCGAGTCTAGTCAGACCCTCGAATATGCACTTCCGACACTAACCTATCACCTACCTAGCCACTGGTTTGATTTTGATTGTGGATTGGTATGAAATTCTCGTAATGATTAGGAGATTCGATTTGTATAGGTCAATTGGATAGAAGGTCTCTGTTATGTGCACAATCCTCCTAAATATGAAAATATTCGATAACTTCTGCGGATTTTATCAGTTAAAATTGTCATATCATAAGGAACTCGAATAAAAGTGCTTGCATCACCTTACTTTTGACAAATTATATTTAAAAAACTTGGTCTGCCACTGCCCACTCTGCTGGAAGTCCTTAGATGAGATAGGTTAGGGTGTTGGAAGGGTATATTTGGAGGGTCTCCCAAGGACTTCTGGCAGAGTGCGCAATGGCAGACCAAGTTTTTAACATAATTTGTCAATGGTAAGCTGATGCAAGCACTTATTCGAGTTCCTATGATATGACAATTTTAACTGATAAAATCTGCAGAAGTTATCGAATATTTTCATATTTAGGAGGATTGTGCACAGAACAGAGACCTTCTATCAATTGACCTATACAAATCGAATCTCCTAATCATTACGAGCATTTCATACCAAGGCACCATCAAAATCGAACCAGTGGTTAGGTAGGGGTGAGATAGGTTAGGTGTCGGAAATATGCGCTGGGTTGACAAGACTTTGGCGGCAAAGTTTTCTTAACTCAATCAATCAATGATGCCGGCACTAATATTTACCTTATGATATGACAATATTAACGGCAAAAATCTGCAGAACATATCCAATATTTTCATGTTTAGCAGGATTGAGATTTTTTCCGTTAACATTGTAACATTGTTAACGCTAGATTTTTTTTTTCATTTTCAAACAAACTTTTTAATTAATTATGTGAACACCCTTTGACTGACCCGACTGACGTTCCGCCACGTAGACAGGATTCACTTACAAGGCACGCACACTAACAACCAACCAATCACAGAACCTTTTTTTGGGCGCGAAATTTAAATTTATCGAAGTGTGTGTTTCTGGGTCAAACAGGGTGCACTTTTTTCGTTTTGTTATTTTTTAGTTAAATGCATCCGGCTTGGCTCTTAGCTTCTCAGCTGGAGAATTTGCATGCCCAGTCTGGCATAGATCCGCCCATGCAAGCCAAGTCGATGTTGTCTTGAATGAAACTTGCAGGATCATAACAGGCTGCCTTAAGCCAACCCCAGTGGAACTACTTTACACTCTAGCAGGTATAGCCCCTCCAAAAGTTCGGAGAGAGATTGCTTGTTCGGTGGAAAAAATAAGCAGGAATCTGACCCAAGGCACCCACTCTTCAACGCCAGTGAGTGTAGACAAAGACTAAAGAGCCGAAAAAGTTTTCTTAAATCGGCTAAACCCACTGCAGACAACTCCGACACGGCCCGGGTCAAACTGTGGACAGAAAAATATCCCCCTCCTCCAGACTTTATTAGACCTGCAGAACAGCTTCCACCAGGCTATAAACTTCCTTGGCCCTCTTGGTAAGCCATAAATAGATTGAGGACACAAGTGGGTCGCTGCAGGGCTAACTTAAGTAAGTGGGGTTATAACTCTGATTCGCTATGTGACTGCGGAGCCGTGCAGACCATGCCACATTTAATGATATGCAGCCAGTGCCCTAACACCTGCACTTTATCTGACCTCAACAACGCCACAGATAACGCTGTAGCCGTGGCTGAGTTTTGGGCAAAACACAATATTTAATTTTTGAACCAGTCGACACGAAAGAAGAAGAAGAAGAAGAAGTTAAATGCAATTTTCTCGAAAACTAGCGTGTAGATTTCTTTAAAAATGTGCCTAGCACATGCTTATATTTTATTTGATCTGCCCCTAAAATATTTGCAGTGAATTTAATAGGACCTTATATAATGAAAATAAGAAATTCTAAAAAATGCCCTTATGTCATGGAGTCCTGTTGCAAAAACTTGTTACGGCAAGCGGGAATTTATTCAAACTGGTGATTCTTTTAACTAAATATGAACTTCTTAAATATGAACGTCTTTTAGTATGGAGCCATCTGCGATATAACGAAAAAAAAAAAACAGAATGCACCATTTCAGGAACTGTGCCATTGTAAAAGAAAACCGCACTGAATTATAAATAAGCTAAGTACCTATACATTTTTTTCTATATCTTTTGTTATTAAACTTATTCAAAAAGTACCTACTAAAAGTCATGTCGTACTACACAGCGCGGCCACGGTCACGGATCGGGTCCAAATTTTGTAGAATAATTGTACCTAAATTGTACTATTTAGTACCTCAAGAGAAAAAATTGTACCTCTCAATTTATTGAGATATTGATATTTATGTGGCCGCGCCTGGAAGCATCCTTCCTGGCGCGGCCCTCTATCTCACGAATGTTTAGATATTATCGAAAGCGAGATATGCCAAAAAAATGTACCTATATTGTACCTCTAAATACCTAATCTCACAACTCTAGCTAAATTGATAGTCCATAAAAATGATCACAAACTTTCCCATACACCACATTTTCCTTTGGAAAAGCCGTGAGACCGTGACCAGTCTGAGGGAGGTCAAGTTACGCTCAGGTCGCAATATTCAGATAGTACGCGACCAGCATAACTTGACCTCATGCTTAGGCTGGCCATACTATGATAGCGAGGACCTATTTAATAAGATTTCAATGAACAAGTATGTATGAGTTAGAGTAGAGGTCCCATTGGTCGAAAATGACAAAATGGCGATTTCAAAACCCCTGCCCGTTACCTATGATTATGACGCGGGCGTTATTCCTGATCCTGATGACAACTGTCAAACTTACAACTTGATTATCTCAGAAACCACGCGTGCTGGAGTATTACTTTCTTATGGGAAGTTATAGAAAATGATGAGAGCCACATTTCGGATGACAGCTGTCAAACTTACAACTTTATTATCTCGGAAACTACACGTGCTGGAGTACTACTTTCTTAGGGGAAGTTATAGGAAATGATGAAAGCTACATTTCGGATGACAGCTGTCAAACTTACAAATAGATTATCTCGAAACTACGCATGCTGGAGTTCTAATTTCTTGTTTTAGAAATGATGAGAGCCATTTCGGATGACAGCTGTCAAACTTACAACTTGATTATTTCGGAAACTACGCGTGATGGAGTACTACTTTCTGGGAAGTTAAGGAAATGATGAAAGCTACATTTTGGATGACAGCTGTCAAACTTACAACTTGATTGTGGCTCTGGAACTGTGCATGCTACACTACTAGTTTTGGAAAAGTTGTAGGTCTTGCCAAGATCTACATTTTAAGTGACAGCTGTCAAACTTTAAACTCGTTTATCTCGTTAAGTGTGAATGCTACACTATTGGTTTCTTTGGGAAAGTTGTAGGTCTTAACGAGATCTACATGACAGGTGTCAGTTGTCATACTAAAAGTCGTTTATATCGGAAACTATGCGTGCTAGACTATTGGTTTCTTTGGAAAGTTGTAGGCCTTAACGAGATCTAAATGACAGGTGTCAGCTGTCATACAAAAGTCGTTTATATCGTAAACTATGCGTGCTAGACTATTGGTTTCTTCGGGAAAGTTGTAGGTCTTGCCAAGATCTACATTTTAAGTGACAGCTGTCAAACTTTAAACTCGTTTATCTCGTTAACTGTGCATGCGACACTACTAGTTTCTTTGGAAAAGTTGTAGGTCTGGATGACATCTACATTTTAAGTGACAGCTGTCAAACTTTAAACTCGTTTATTTTGTTATCTGTAAATGCTTCACTACTAGCTTTTAATCTGTCACCTAAAATGTAGATCTTGGTAGTTTCCGATATAAACGACTGTTTAGTATGACAGCTGACACCTGTCATGTAGATCTCGTTAAGGCCTACAACTTTCCGAAAACCAATAGTCTAGCACGCAATTTCCGATATAAACGACTTTTTAGTATGACAGCTGACACCTGTCATTTAGATCTCGTTAAGGCCTACAACTTTCCCGAAGAAACCAATAGTCTAGCACGCATAGTTTCCGATATAAACGACTGTTTAGTATGACAGCTGACACCTGTCATGTAGATCTCGTTAAGGCCTACAACTTTCCCGAAAAAACCAATAGTCTAGCACGCATAATTTCCGATATAAACGACTTTTTAGTATGACAGCTGACACCTGTCATTTAGATCTCGTTAAGGCCTACAACCGAAGAAACCAATAGTCTAGCACGCATAGTTTCCGATATAAACGACTTTTAGTATGACAGCTGACACCTGTCATTTAGATCTCGTTAAGGCCTACAACTTTCCCAAAGACCAATAGTCTATTTTTAGAATGACAGCTGATACCTGTCATGTAGGTCTCGTTAAGGCCTACAACCTTCCCAAAGAAACCAATAGTCTAGCACGCATAGTTTCCGATATAAACGACTTTTTAGAATGACAGCTGATACCTGTCATGTAGGTCTCGTTAAGGCCTACAACCTTCCCAAAGAAACCAATAGTCTAGCACGCATAGTTTCCGATATAAACGACTTTTTAGTATGACAGCTGACACCTGTCATGTAGATCTCGTTAAGCCTACAACCTGAAGAAACCAATAGTCTAGCACGCATAGTTTCCGATATAAACGACTTTTTAGTATGACAGCTGACACCTGTCATGTAGATCTCGTTAAGGCCTACAGCTTTCCCAAAGAAACTAGTAGTATAGCATTCACACTTAATGAGATAAAAGAGTTTAAAGTTTGACAGCTGTCACTTAAAATGTAGATCTTGGCAAGACCTACAACTTTTCCAAAGAAACTAGTAGTGTAGCATGCAGTTCCAGAGCCACAATCAAGTTGTAAGTTTGACAGCTGTCATCCAAAATGTAGCTTTCATCATTTCCTATAACTTCCCTAAGAAAGTAGTACTCCAGCACGCGTAGTTTCCGAGATAGTCAAGTTGTAAGTTTGACAGCTGTCATCCGAAATGTGGCTCTCATCATTTCCTCTTCCCTAAGAAAGTAGTACTCCAGCACGCGTGGTTTCTGAGATAATCAAGTTGTAAGTTTGACAGTTGTCATCAGGATCAGAATAACGCCCGCGTCATAATCATAAGTAACGGGCAGGGGTTTTTGAAATCGCCATTTTGTCATTTCGACCAATGGGACCTCTACTCCAACTCATACATACTTGTTCATTGAAATCTTATTAAATAGGTCCTCGCTATCATAGTAACATGGCCAGCCTAAGCATGAGGTCAAATAATGCTGGTCGCGTACTATCTGAATATTGCGACCTGAGCGTAACTTGACCTCCCTCTTAGACTGGTCACGCTCTAGGCTTTCCAAAGGAAAATTTGGTGTATGGGAAAGTTTGTGATCATGTTTTATGGACTATCCATTTAGCTAGATTTGTGAGATTAGGTATTTAGGAGGTACAATTTAGGTACTTTTTTGGCATATCTCGCTTTCGATAATATCTAAACATTCGTAGATATGAGCGTGGCCGCGCCAGGAAGGATGCTTCCAAGCGCGGCCATAAGTATCAATATCTCAATAAATTGAGAGGTACAATTTTTTTCTCTTGAGGTACTAAATAGTACAATTTAGGTACAATTATTCTACAAAATTTGGACCCGATCCGTGACCGTGGCCGCGCTGTGTAGTACGAGCTCTCTTGCAAACAACTTAAAAGTATCAAACGCATCAACAGCAACACGAAACCACCACCGGGCCTAACCCCCGGGGTGCTTTCAATAATATCATTGTTCCAACGTCCCGAGCCCATCCGGCGTATCCCAACTATTTCGTATTTTGATAAGGGATGCAAGGATTACTAATTTCGCTGAAATCCGAATATTCGGCATTGTGGCAATATCCGATTATTCCGAAGCCGAATTTTAGGTATTCCGCGAAAAACATCGTTGTACTCGTTTAATCAACTGCAGAAACCGAAAGAGTTCGATTTATTTCCCGAATATTTCAGAAGAAAATATATTATGTTTTTAGTCTGTATATCTATAGACAAGAAGGCAAATAATTTTTCACGAGCTCTACAACCTTTACAGCTTGACAGATTTTGACCTAAGAGGCGTCTGTCGTTGGATTTATATTAGCAGCGTGAGTGACACATGCTATAACATTTCACAAATTCAAAATGGCTGAATATAAACGTAAAATAGAACTTTAAAAATTACTCCAGTCGGGTTTATGTTTGTTAAAGTTTAGGCTTGTTATTTATTTTATTGCATTCTTTCGTGACAGGATGGTTCATTTCTCAATAACCACAAAAATAAAAATAACATAGAGAAGAAAGAAAAGAGTGAAAGTAGATTTTCGAGTAAGGTAACTTCTGTAAGTATTGTTCACGTCTGCTTACTAAAACTATAAGACATTTAAAAATCAAGTGCCACGTCGTTTGTTAAATCCGAAAATTAAAAAATATGTGAATGGCTACCGCAAAATAGCTCTGACTAATTAAAAAAATATAATAAATAATGATTTAATCATAAACAAAGCATATTGGTCCAATTTTGCCAACCGGCTGAATATCTAATCAACATGCTCAAATAGGCCGAAAAAAAACTGTTGCCGAATATTCGTCCCATCTCTAGTTTTGATAACATCCTTGGGAATCGCGGGAAAGGATTATGTATTATACGAGTAATCATATGGGAGGTTTGGGCAATCAGGTTATTTTGCAGGCATCAGATGGTTAAGCTTCGGGAAAAAGGTTAAATGGTTTTTGGTTGTGATACTTGAAACATTTAAGTCGGTAGTACCAATTTTGTTTTATTTTGCCTTGAGTTCAGCTCTTATATAAGAGTCAGAGATTAGAACAGATAGGTAGATAAAAACTATACGTATTATGTGTTAGATTTTTTATTCGTCTTAAAGTCTGATCCCCAAATCAGCTCAAAAGTAAAAAAAATATTAAACGTGTTCTAAAACAACAAATTAAGCCGAAAGGAGGTCAAGGTCCTCCCGTACAAATTGACTCGGTCGGTACCTAACTACCTACATTTTGTATGAGAGGTCCAAATTCTTATTTTCACTTTTCGACCCATGTTCCATGGGAAAAGTTGCTGAGTTTCATGAGCACCTTGACTTGTTTTCGGCTTTATTTGTTGTTTTGTAAAAGGCAGTATTTTTCCGACTTATGTTGTAGGTATGATATAGGTCTGACTTATGTTGGGTCATGATTCAATTTCGACCACTGTACCCTAAGGAAATAAAACAATTCCTTGATTAATTATTAAATTCTTATTTATTAAAAATTCAATTTTTTGTTGAACTCAGTAAGTTGACTGGCCTGATGGCGTAGTGGTTAGTACCCCTGCCTGCCACGCCGAGGGTCGTGGTTTCGATCCCCACCGACACAAATATTTGTAAAGTCAATTTTCAAATATTTGTGTTTAGTCTGGGTGTTTTCTATGTATGATAAGGACGTAGTTATGCCAAAACAATCCAAGTGACCTTGGATCAAAAATGAGTTAAGGACACCACAGGGCTTGACGCGTACTGTTCTAAGTTCTCTCTAAATTTCATTAAAATATCTTTTAAACTGTGGAAATGGCAAGGTGTAACGCCTTTTGGCGAAATTGTCTATTGAAAATTTTAAATTTAAGAAATGATTCAAAATGCTATGAACCCTTTTGCAAAATATGTTTTTATATATTCACGTGTTTCAAAGTCGTTTGAATCAATTTTGTAAAAATATTTTAAGCTATTTTTAAAATTCTAAATCGATTTAAAATATTTTGAATCACATTCTGAGTACGCACACAAAACCTACAAATGATCCAAAAACCTTTAGATCATTAATTTTTGTCTTTGGAGAATCGACCAAATGATCCAAGTGCTTTTGGATATCAAGATCGCTGTAATCCAAAAGCACTTGGATCTAATCGCTGAAAGTTTACGTAGTGTTCCAATTGCTTGTGAATCGTTTTGCTAAGTTAAAGGGAAAAAAATGTAGTGAATCAATTCATTTAGAATCGTTCATGTGAAGAAAATTAAAAAAGACGCGTGATCCAATAACTTTCGAATCAATATGTAGGTTTTATTAACCAAAGAGATTTTGGATCTGGAATATGAAACTAGTGTTTCTTTATTACAGTAAGGAAAAAAATAAAATACTGAACCTCACTTTTGACATTACTTGTAATAGGACTTTATCATCTCGGAAACTTTTAACCAAAACTCGAAGACTTTTAAAGCATAGAACCTGGATACCTGGTTATACCTAACGCGCCACTTTAGCTTTCAGCATTGCATGCAAACGCTAGCCACGACGGTCACCTGCACACTAGAAAGTCCTAACAGCCTGTCACTTGTGCTCGCAGCGCTAGCCTGCCCGGTAGCTAGGACTGTGGCGAGCCTGCGACCAGACAACAGCCACGCTAGCCTGTCCGGTGGCTAGGTCTGTGGCCGTTTCCGCTCACAGCGCTGCGAGCAGAAAACAGCCACGCTAGTCTGCCCGGTGGCTAGGTCTGTAGCGAGCCTGCGAGCAGACAACAGTCACGCTAGCCTGCCCGGTGGCTTGGTCTGTGGCGAGCCTGCGAGCAGACAACAGTCACATTAGCCTGCCCGGTGGCTAGATCTGTGGCGAGCCTGCGGACAGACAAAAGTCACGCTAGCCTGCCTAGTAGCTAGATCTGGTGGCGAGCCTGCGAGCAGAAAACAGCCACGCTAGCCTGCCCGGTGGCTAGATCTGTGGCGAGCCTGCAAGCAGACAAAGGTCACGCTAGCCTGCCAAGTGGCTAGGTCTGTGGCGGCTTCTGCTTACAGCGCTGCGAGCAGACAACAGCGAGGCTAGCCTGCCCGGTGGCTAGGGGCGAGCCTGCGAGCAGACAACAGTCACGCTAGCCTGCCCGGTGGCTAGGTCTGTGGCGAGCCTGCGAGCAGACAACAGTCACGCTAGCCTGCCCGGTGGCTTGGTCTGTGGCTGCTTCAGCTTACAGCGCTGCGAGCAGACAAAAGTCACGCTAGCCTGCCTAGTGGCTAGGTCTGTGGCTGCTTCAGCTTACAGCGCTGCGAGCAGACAAAAGTCACGCTAGCCTGCCCGGTGGCTTGGTCTGTGGCGAGCCTGCGAGCAGACAACAGCCACGCTAGCCTGCCCGGTGGCTAGGTCTGACGCCGCTTCTGCTCACAGTGCTGCGAGCACACAACAGTCACGCTAGCTTGCCCGGTGGCTTGGTCTGTGGCCGCTTATGCTCACAGCGCTGCGAGAAGACAACAGCCACGCTAGCCTGCCCGGTGGCTAGGTCTGACGCCGCTTCTGCTCACAGCGCTGCGAGCAGATAACAGCCACGCTAGCCTGCCCGGTGGCGTGGTCTGTGGCTGCTTCAGCTTACAGCGCTGCGAGCAGACAAAAGTCACGCTAGCCTACCTAGTGGCTAGGTCTGTGGCCGCTTCTGCTTACAGCGCTGTGAGCAGACAACAGTCACGCTAGCCTGCCCGGTGGCTAGGTCTGTGGCGATCCTGTGAGCAGACAACAACCTTGCTAGCCTGCGCGCTGGCTAGGTCTGTGGCCGCCTCTACTCGCAGCGCAGCAGGCATTGAAACGAGCGTTTTAATCACCATGAATACATTACAAACACACATAATATCAGCCTATTACAGTCCCTGCCTCCCCCAGGGTACGCCATATGTCAAGATCTCCCGTTTTTGCCGTCCAATTGGATTAAAATACATAATTATAAAAAAATATACACTTGGATCATTTTGAACAATTACTTAAAAATCTTACTCCATACAAAATCTCATTTATCCCAAACGATCCAAGTGTATTTTTTATCAATAGTTCAAAATCTACATAATGAATATTATATTTTTTAATAATCATTTAAATATTTACGTAATTATCTACATGTGCATAGTAAAATCACACCGATAGACTTATTTATTGAGGAGCTGGAAGCCGCCAAACTTTGACAGGCCATATCTCAAAACCATCATTTTGCACTTGGATCGTTTTGGCATAACTACGTCCTATGGATGTATTTACAAAAAAAAGTAGGTATACAGGGAGTAACAGAAAAAATAATTTGGACCTCCCATACAAAATCGCCGATCAGCTAATTGATGGTCCAAATTTTTTTTTCATGTTTCGACCCATGTTCCATGGGGTAAGTTGTTCAGTTCCATGAGTACTTTGATCTCATTTCGGCTTGTTATAACCTTTCTGTTACTCCTGTTATTTAAGTATTTATATCAGCTATCTAGTTCCCATCGTACAAGCTTTGCATAGTTTTGGACTAGATGTCGTTGTGTGAAATGACCATGATATTTATTATTTATTTTATAAGTAAATAATTTATTTCAGTAGAGAAAATCTAACTCAGGTACAACTACGAGCATTAGTTCGGAACCTTTCAAGAGCTCGATTAATCAACTTAAGAGCAGTCTTCAATTAGCAAGGAAATTGCAACTCAGGGTTAATTTGCGATCGGATTGTGAGTTTTAGTTGTAGGTGAATAATTGCCCCACGATGCTGGCTCAGGATAGCATTATGCCATATACAGGATGTTAGGGACAGTGTAACGAAAACTTTGCAGGCGTGCTCAGACCATTAAACTGAACAACTTTTACTACGGAGCTAATGGTGGAAACGAAAATATTTTCCGACTTCCCATACAAAATTCACGTAGCTGACTGACTTTGTGGGAGGTCGGAAATTTCGTTTCCACCATGAAATTGTTCAGTTTCATGTCTGAGCACCAAGAACTACATTCCCTAACACCCCAAATTTTCCATGTGTGTCATAAGAGGCGACTAAGTGATTTGATAGGTCATGTATGTAGCTAATTAGGAGATCGGCTGAAAACTTAGATACAGAATTGACTGTTTATACTCTGCCTGCTACACGGGGATAATAATAAGGGGATATAGGCGCGATTTAGGTATATATTTTTATTATATTTTTTTATATAAGTCGTGCGTGTGGTGCCGACAGATAGTCGTGTGGTGCCGGCAGAGTAGAAAAGCACCACCCCCTCTCTTCCCTTTGTGGTCGTAAGAGGCGACTGAGGGACCGAATTACCCCAAGTAATTTTATTGGGACAAGGGCAGGAAGATGATGATGATAGGCGTGATTTATATGAAATGTAAAATATTATTCCCAACATTATAAAATTCTTATCTATCTGGGTATCATGGCTGGTGGCAATCGGACGGACAACTTTCATTTAAATACTCACAAAATTACTACATACAAAGCAAAGCCATTTAAATCATCTTCTTCCAAATGCTCTTATCCCAAATCGGTTAGGTTCGGCGCTACATGTTTTGTCAGAACACCATATGGACTAGGGGTGGCAGTATTCTTAGCTGCCACACACGGTTCAACCAATCAGATGTAATTTATATGAAACACTCTGAATGCATAGCAAAGCCATTTCAATTATTAAAATCGTAAATAATCCCTTTTATCCGAATATTTGTGAATACCGTTTACTGACCCCAAAGGACAAATTTATTGCGAAATGTATTTATTGCAAAATGTTCAATTGAACATGGACCAGCTGTACCAACAGGTAAATCTTTCAAAGGTAATAAAGAATGTGGTAGGTTAATAAAGACACTTACACATACACACACAAAATAATAATAATATTTTAGGTTTATATTACAAGTTGCGGGATGCCTGGCGGTTCAACTTTCTACCTACCTACTTACTGTTTTCCCGTGGGAATAAAATGTTTTCCTTAATATTTATTAGTAAAGGTTTCTTTTTCTTTTAAACATAAATCCTATCCTACTAATATTATAAAGGCGGATGTTTGTGTGTGTGTTTGTTACGACATCACGCAAAAACGGCTGATTAGATTGACATAAAACTTTGCAGAAATATAAAAGGTCATCTGGAATAACACATAGGATACTTTTTACCACGGAAAAATGTCTCATTCCCACGGGATCACGCATTTTCCAATATTTTTGAAATAGGTGGCGTGACTGAGCCGACTCGCGTTTTAAACGTTTTCGCCGGAAACTAACAGCGACATCTCTCGGCGAATAATGGTATTTTCCCGCGGAATAATAAATTGCAGCGGGTGAAACCGCTGACGGGCAGCTAGTAGTCCATAAAATAAAAACGAATAGTATAAAAAACACGTAGAACGCTTATTAACGAGGGATTATTGTATTTAAAGGATAGTCGTTTTCGGCTTTTTCATACAAACGTAGGTTTTTCTGTGTTTTTTTTTTCGGAATAATTAGGTGTCGATAATTTAGGTTGGTTAATTTTATAAAACAGAAATTAGGTATAAAATTAAGTACAACTAGTAAGCATGCCCCTATTACTTTATTATACAATACAAAATAATAATGAAACGGTAAAAAGGATACTTTTATTTTATAAAATAGTAAATTGCTTATTAATTTCTAATCGCTATAATTTTTTGAAAAAGTATATTATTACGACATGCCTAAATTAGGCCTTTATTTTATAAAAAAATGAATAAAGCTCTACATGAATAACTCTGGCAAAAGCAAGAATACGTTTGTATGGTAACTAGGAGTCCAGAAGGCTCTTAATCCAGAAATAATTAAATGCTCGAACAAAAAGAATAAAACAAATTAATTAAAGGCTTCATTAACTTTATCTTGAGCACAAGGAATCTCAATTCTTCATCCCTTCCTTTCGAATCAAAGTGGCTTGCTAAGTGTTAATCTAAGAAATTAATCCTTTTCAGAGAAAAGGGAATAAATCCATTCAGAATCTCCTCTTTGTACTAAAACAATACATTTCTGTATAAAAGCCGGTATTATTGCTAGGATCCATTTGTTCTCGCTAAGATTGGCCTGTTAACAAAGTTTTGGTTACTTACAAACTTTCCCCTTTTATCTTTTCAAATAAATGTATTCCTTTCGCCCTTCCCCCGATATAAAAAGTTGGCGGAAAGTTCTCGCGGTTTCTCACCGTTTTCGTTTCAAATGCATTCAGGGTAATTTGGTATTAATAAAGTATGGCCAAAGTACTATATTCTGTTTAAGAAGTTTCGTCTTGAATCTTTTCGTTTATGTTCTTTTTTGTTAACTGTGTTTGTTTACCTTGTAAGTTATATTATAGCACGGCCTGAGTTTATTATTTATCTGATTAATTAAAAAGGAAAAGTACCTAGTAAGGATTTTTTTCACAGTCACACTTAAACGACCTTATCACATTGTCAATTACTTTTCACAGTCATTTGATTTTGTCACGTGGTTAATTACTCCTAAACGAAAAACTGATAATTAATAGTTCATACCTTACACAAAGATTTAAGTAGGTAACACGAAGCCAGAAAATTCAATCCCCCTTTATTTTGTGCTATTTTCAAAACTTCAATGTACTTAAAAATGTATTGCCTTTTTCACTTTATTTATTGTACAGTCAGCAAAAATGTAAGTAGATTTAAAACAAGAAGCCTGACAGATGATGATGTTGATGATAATAATGACTCTCTCTGTGTTAATTTTCTCCGAAAAACAATCCTTGTAGGCAGTCGATCAATCAGGTATTACAATAATTATTTATCATATTTTGTGAAATAGATATAGAACCAAACTAAGGTAGTATCTTTGGGGGCTAAACAATGAATCAAATATATTAATACGTGTTATAATATTTAAAAGTTTCGTATAATGGAAACTTAAAACAAAAAATATTTCTCAAATAATGCAAAATTACAAAAATATAACATTATTTTACAACCAAAATTCCTGATAATACAGCTTTCTGCATCACGTAAATGAAAATTTCATGTAGGTTTGATCGAATGCAGTTTCGATTCGATAGGTACAATTAAATATGACAGCAAATTATCAACCGCTCCTGTGTGATAGATGATAGATGTCGTAAATCACACGTTATGCGTTCTTAATCAGACGCCTTACGCACGAAAAGTTATTTTCTGGTTCTGCCGACTGTACCTACCCGTAGCTATTTCGCAACGCTCTTCGTCAAAGTCTCTCTTTGAATAGTAAAATTTATTTAGCTGCTGGGTCTTTGCATAAAGTATTTTATTAGTAATCTCTACCTGTATACCTACATACTTACTACTTTCGTACTGGTATCATAATTAGGAAACAAAATTATAGTCGGTTTGCTCGTCACTTAGCTTTTGTACCTAAACCTTAACTTACACTATAAAAAAACTACTTTTCCTAGTTTAAAATTAGGTTACAATACAATTAAAAAGTATGTAGGTAAGTATTTTATTTAAGAAAAACATCATTACTACTTTAACTATACAAAATTCAATTCGTCGAATAAAAACAACAAATTTTCGTATTAGGACATTCAAAAACAACATTATTTTAACCCCTAAAATAGTTTCCTGACGCCTGAAAATTTTGCCTTTTGCGGGTTTAAAACCTCCCTGAAACCCGTTAGCGTTTTGGCCCTCTGCCCCTAAAATTTAGTCTTTTGTGGGCCTGAAGGCTGGCTGAAATATCCTCGACGGTACCCTCGAGTTCCATTCGCCGGCTCCGAGGGCTAAATCTACGCTTAAACCTTTTCAGCCAACTTGACCTAGTAGGTGTGGTATAAGTTATAGGAAAAGTGCGACTATATCAACCGATTTAACTGGTGTAGCTTCACGCGATGACAGATCAGGATATCGGAAACTCCAATGATTTTCACGAAACTTCGTAAGTAGGGGTTTTGGAGGACGATAAATAGATCTATTTAGATTAAGACACTTTCATTTTTTAAAACACGTTCTTCACCTGAAATTTATAAGAATAATTAAGGCGGAAAAATGTACCTATAAACGATTTATCAGCTGGAATTCAATAGATGACACATTGCCTCGTATGTGGAACTTCTTCATTGGCACTGACTCAGCGAAGTGCATATGTATGAGAAAATGGTCTTCAGAACGTGCCCTTAAGCAGTTAAGTTGGCCTTGGGTGGAGAGACCGAAACGGTTAGAAACCTACATCAAGATTGGTCCAACCTCCCAACCCTGAAGAGCCCGGTTGGTTTTGGACCATGTTTCGTTGCAGCAGAGTGTATTTACGCTTCTTTGTGTACTGCTTTGCGTACGGATTTGTATGCAATATATTTAAGGCGAGAAAGACTCGTAACGACAGTTTGTGCGTTATTTTTACAAATTATGCGTTTTCTGCCTTATTTTCATACTAATACGGTTTATATCAAACGGTTTGACAGACAAACCCACGCTAGCTCTGCGCATCACACAAAGCTGCATCGAGGGATACATCTGCTAAACCATTTAACATAAATCGTATTTGTATGGGTACAAGGTGAAGATTCGTTTAATCCTAGCGCAAGAATTACACACAAACAGATAGTACGTGTGTTTCTTGCCTAACATAACAGTCAACCTCTGCAGTAAATTTCACCAATGTATGTTATACAGATTTTAATGATGATATTAACATTTGCTGGACTGACGTGTAGCTACAAATACCCTTATCAGATTAAAAAAAAACTTTTTGTTCGGTAAGGACCTAAATGTTTTCAGCACATAAAAAAGTTAACGGCAAACTTCTTGTAAGTGCCAAGCAGCCCTTACAACTTCCAAGAAAGTGCATTTTTTTCCTTTTGCCATCACAAAATTACGTTATTTATAACCCGTCGTCCGCAAAGTCAAAAACTATTAGGATTGTCCTAACTTTGAGAAAGTTCTACAAGTTTATGGCTTGGTCCCGGTAAAGGTTGTTATCACATGAATTCAAGTGAACCGCCGCGGAAGGAAAGTTCAAATGAAAAGTTACCTAGAGCGTGCGCGGATCGGAGCCGCAATGCGAGGACTCGTGCGAGGTTCACTCACTTCATGTGCACCGCTTGGAGTAAAGTGAACTTGGCATGTAATGGTACGCTCGTACAATCGCGCGACGTAGCGCTCGGCCTTAGGCGTGTAGTAAAGGGGTACCGTACCAACGAATCACTTAATGTACCCTGTTGTCAGAGTTAATTGGCATGGTTGTGTAACGACCGCAGTCTAAGAAATACTTAATAGACAACCACCGAGACCGTTCGCATTCAAGACTTTAGGATGCGATGTTAGAATAATTAGCAGGCTACGAATGTTGCTGATGTTATGAATTTAGATTACTGAAGTAGGTAGGTATTAACTTCGCGTTCTAATCCCCAGAATGGAACCAAAGATCTCTGGATGCAGATATCCAACGATCAGACCACGATCACTGATAGACTTTCAGAAAAATGTTACTTAGAATTTTGACTGCTCGATCGCAAAACGCAGCGGTAATTTCGCTCAGTGTGAAAGCCAGCTAAGTGCGCACTGCCAAAGTTACACAGTTGACTGTAACTTTGCTTTTAGTATCGATTTATTGTCGCTCATTTATTTTGTTGCCTGGCTATTTATTGTCGAATAATAAGGTTATAACTTTGAAAGGTAATAAGAACGTCATTATGTTGCCTATGATTGAGTGGGATTGTGTGTTATTTACTTATGAGTTGGGAACGATTGATTCGTAAAGTATAAAGTATTTCTTTTAAATTAAATATGTTCGAAGTTAACATAATGAAATGCAACTGAACTACTTTTAGGCTAGAAACACAAGTAACGTCCGTTTGTGAGTTATACAGGGTGTCCCGGTTATAGTGGTCCAAAGAAAAAATCTAGTCTTTGGACATCCTGAACAAATCCTAAGACATTGAAGAAAAAAAATGGACCTTCCATACTAATTTTGCTGCCTGATAGAGCATTTTGTATGGGAGGTCCAATATTTTTCTTTAAATATTGAACGACTTCTTTTTGCTATTATGGTAGCTTAGGATGTCCAGAGACTAGATTTTTTCTTTGGACCATGATAACCGGTACACCCTGTATTTGCGCTGCGTAACGCATGCGTTAGGGCAATACGAATAGGTATAGACCATTCCAAAACAATCGCACAACACTGCGTCGACGCAGTGTTGTGCGATGCGCAGCGCTAACGAATGCGTCTGTCGAACCGTATTTGTATGAATACAGGGTGTAAGGGACAGCTCTCTGAATACTGATGTGGTGCACTCAGACTAAACAACTTCCAGTTAGTTTTTTTTTTCAGGAGACGTAATAAATTTTCTGACTTCCCGCGTACAACACGATTAGCTGACTGCATTTACTATGGGAAGTCAAAAATTTTTTTACCTCTCCTGAAATATTTTCTATGGGGAGCTGTTCAGTTTCTTGGTCTGAGTGCATCCTATCAGTATTCGGAGAGCTGTCCTTTACACCCTGTATAGGTTCTAAAATCGCATTTATCTTACAAAAATAACGCACAAACGGACGTTTTCTCACCGCATTTAGTTGTTTTTTAACTGACGAAAAAAAACGGAGGAGGTTCTCAATTCATCGCGAACTTTTATGTTTTTTATTTTATTTTTTATGTTATGTTCATTATATCGCCGTCATCACTTCAGATCTTAATCGGTAATCAAATACAGCCCTTTCTTATAATGAAATATTGTCATTCGTATCGATTTGAAACCCTATCTGTTTTACATCAAAATTAATGGCGGCGATTAATCGATCGACAAGATAAGTTATAGTTGGTATTGATTAAATTTACGATCAGTTAGGTTACTGATACAAAATACTTATTGAGTGTTAATTTGTTAAGGTGTTTAGATGTTTGAAATTACTGTGTTAGTGATAAATAAGGCGAGAAACAAATGAAACATCCGTTTGTGCGTTATTTTTACGCTGCGTAACGCATGCATACGACAATACGAATTTCGAACTTATTGTCAAAAAAAACCACCAAGACGAGCTGAAAGCGGCACGGCCGTACCATCCTTTTCTCGAACCCGTTCAGGCCATTTTTGACCCCCCCATAACTCCCTTGTCGATAAGTTTAGAACCCTCATTTTACCACATTTTTTGACCCCTCTTGGCAATCGCACACTATTTGCTTGTGAGATACGATGGTCTAGTGCGATGGCCGGGTCATTCTAGTTATTGTAAATATAAAAGTTTTTAAATATCGATATAGTTACTGTAAGATGATATCTAATACCTAATTACGCAATAGCTTAAGATGAAAGTTCCCTGAAATAGTCCTTGAATAAATCAATAACCGACTTGGCATCTCATGGATCTCACAACTTTTTACAGTAGATGAACTGAGAGGCGAGACTTGGTTCTTTTTACAAGTAAATGTTTTTGGTGGGTAAGGTTTATGTCAAACGGTTTCACAGACGCTTCAAGGACGATGGGCAGCGCTCTGGTAGCGCTAGCGGATGCGTCTGCCAAACCGTTCGAGTATGAAAATAAGGTGGAAAATCGCTTTTTCCTAACGCATGAGTTGGACAGCGGTAGAAAAACACAGCAAAGGACTTCACATGTGTTTCTCGCGATGAAGTGTTTAATGCAAGTAGCGACTAGTTACTTAATAGTATTTTTTATCTTTACTTACATCGTTTTCGTGTTTTCTTGGTCATTAACTAAGTACTTTCAACAAATCAAACCCGATCTGACAAATCGCCCCCTACAAATCGTATGGAAGTAGCTGCCAGTTATGTCCATACGATAATAAAATAATACCAACACCAATATTTCATTATTCGAAAACTAATTATTTTTATCCCTCACTATTATATTATGAGCTTGTAATGCTTGTAAAGTAAGTGGTGTCATTATCGGTAAGCTCTCGATAAAAACGCAGAATATCATTAAATTTTCTGTGTTTTGTATGGACGTTACATGATTTTTTTGCAAAATTCACGTGTAGTCTGTGGAGATTGCGCCTATTGTTCATACGATTTATTGGGGACGATTTTAAACTCAAATATAAATATTTCTTCTTAGCGGTTGACTCCCAAACTTCTATAATGTTTATCGATGCCCAGTAATAACAACTATTCCCTCCGTGGTGTTGCGGTTACAGTTCGGGTTCGGTTCCGGGTGAGGTCAACCGATAAATTCACTGTGATTTGTTTATGGTTTAGTTGGGGCTGACATTACGACGCGATTAGAAAGATGATGTTGTTGCGTTGTGGTGTAGCGACCATTTTAGTTGCATAACGATAACAGCCACAACAGTCCACTGCTGGAAATGGGCCTTCCCTTGGCAGGAAAGATGCTGCATTTACAGGGAACGCTGCTGCCTATTTGCTGGACGATTATCCCTTAGTTGCTTTTTACGACGCCTACGGGTATAATTGAGGTGGTGCTAATTCTAAACCGGCATCACAAAGCATAGTTGCATACCTACAGTTTATAGTAGTTTGTAGTTAACGTTGAATGCATCAGAAGGGGCTGAACGGGCTGAACATTTAATTAAAATGTAATTACTTACTCAAGGTTTTATTTTTTCTATAGGTACTTACCTATTACAAAATATGATCCTTGAGAAAAGCTGTTCCGTTTCATGGTCCGATCACGCTCGCAATGTTTTCTAAGATACCTTACATTTTGATATCGTACCATAGTTCTGTCCTAGTAAAAAAAGTGAGATGCTCATTATTGGCTTAAAGTTTCAGTGAGAGATATTCTCTCCAGTGTGCAAAGCGAAGCAGCAGCCCATCTATTTTCATTTGTAGCTGGCTCATTGAGCAAGCAATGGCTACTAAATTACGTGGACAAGGAAAACGTTATTATTTTTTTTATTCCCCAATGAAAGAATCATTTCCGGTTCCATTCAGATGAAATAAAATGAGGCGGAACAGATGTCTACTTTTGGGGATTTGGAATTTTCGCTTTTTCCGCCCCAATATTGAGCCTTTTGGCCATCTGATAAGTGATGAAGAAGTTCTTCTACTTCTTGTCGAGTGCGTAACCTCTGAGGTACGTAAAAAGCTTTGTTTTCGGTATTATACAGGATACATTTCGGGGAGTGTGCACAATCTCTCCATGACCTGATACCTCCGTCACCATTCCATCTCCGGTGCACGAGACGCCGGTTGGGATTCCACCCTTATATCGTAAACATCCCGCAAATTTGCACAGCGCTTCGCTTCTACATTTTAATGCGAACTGCTGGAGTGGAACTCCTGCCTGCGGATCTGTTTCGGAACGTTATAACCTGGGCCTTTTCAAGGCGAGAGTGAATAGGCATCATTTGGGCGAGCATGTTCCATCATCGTCTGCATCGTAAATTTAACATCAGGTGAGATTGCGGACAAATGCATACCCATTGTTTATGTATAAAAAAAAAAAAAAAACAGGTGGTTTAGTTTGCATTGTCCTATAACTGGACAGGGAACGAATCGGCCGCAGTCGTGTGCGGCTGCGATCGGCCGCACACGATGGACTTGCACCTTGAGAAAGAGGTTAGTTTACCAAAGGGTGTACCTAGAGTTCTAGAGTAATCAACATTACACTTCCGCCGCTGGTCAGTCGGTTTTGGCCTCCACCCTCCCTGCTGTGCTGTATATCGGGTGTAATTTTACTAGTGACCGATAGCGAAAGCCCGGAACCGGCTGGTGATAAGAACAACTTTCCCCAAGGAACATGGTCGTAACACGAAAAAAAAAAATGGGCCTCCTATACATAGTTGCCGATCAGCTGATTTCAATTACTATGGGAGGTAAATTTTTTTTTTCATATTTCGACCTATGTTCCTTGGGGAAAGTTGTTCCTTATCACCAGCCGGTTTTGAGTTTTCGCTATCTGTCACTAGTAAAATTTCACCCTATATTTCTGGAAATATAATTTGGCTAGATTGGTCTCAGCAACAGATGAGCAAAATAGAACTTTTCATTCTGGACTCATTTAGAGATAACTTTCATCGAGTCAAATTATATCTCCTAAACAATACTGTTTGTATTGTATTTAGATGTATCTAGAGTTCTAGAGTAAGTTGGTCAGTCGGTTTTTGCCTCCCTCCCTAGAGGACTATACATAATTGAGCTGTACTGTACCAATTGCGCAATGCAGACAGCCTCTGATGTCTAGTGGTGTGAAACTCGACCTCTTGTTGTAGAAGTCCTGAGTTCACTTATGTTAGTATGTCATGGAATGTACAACGAATGGTAAATTCTCTCTGATTTAGGATAAAGGGAGGAAGTTGACGATGATGATGCGTTTGCGTTTAAAATGCGCCATCTAGAGCTTATTTTATGACATTTTAATAAAGTCAGTGTCACTCGCACTGCGGAGACGAATCTAATATAATAACACCCCATTTAAGACAACATCTGCCCGTGATGAAAAAAAGTTTATGTACTTTTCACTTTTCCATATACATACTCTCGAAAAACATAACCGTCCTTCTGGGGCAGTCGGGTAAAAAAGGATACTATTACGCAATGCAGACATTCATAACGTCTAATATGCGCAGTCATGCAGTGACTTGCACACGCGCCAGGTTTATATTGCGGTCCATGACAGTGACAGCTACCATATAAATGACAACCTGTTACAGCCGCATTTTGATGCGGCGTGCTAAACGCGATGAACTGAAGACCCGTCCTCCCGCCGCCATTAACTACAATTATATCAATGGCAAACTCACGTGCCTACACTGTGCACGGGAGTTTACTGCCAAAATCGGCTACAATAGCCACCTGCGGGCGCATCAGCGCCGACTTGATCAGGAGTAGAAGTGGTCGCCATGGTCGAAACCGGTCGGAGAGATCATCATCATATTGGGGTTTCGTAACTCCTTTCGACAATACTCCTGATCCGCCAAATCACAGGAAAATCGTGCGGTGTGTGTGTAAAACTGTAAACCGCCTAATTTACACATACGCGCCGACTCTACAGCGGAGTGTATGAATATTGTACGTTATGCTGTAATACAGCGCCTTTATTTTTATTTTTTTATCCCGCCCGAGCCGCGTTTATAGTAGGAATAAAAATTGTTATAAAAAAGAGAAAATTGTGCTTTGCAAATTTCTCTTTTTTACAATGCCTAATCCATTTCTGCGTAATGTAATGACTATCAATAAGTGATATTTTAATATCCTATTTTGAATAAAAAACTTTCACTTTCACTTTCACTTTCAGCACTGTTTATGATGATTTACAGCTTCATAGAGCATTTTGGGTAAATCTTGTGGTACACAGGATGTAAAAAAAGTGCGTAATTTTTCCGCACTGGTGTTATTTTCAAAAATGAATAGGTACCTACTTTTCTCTGTTATATCTATGCGGGGTGGGATGTAAGGGACGGTGTAACAAAAACTTTGAAGCCGTGCTCAGACCATGCAACTGATCAACTTTTCCCATGGAACGTTATGTTGGTAAACGAAAAAACAATTCCGACCTCCAATACAAAATTAACGATCAACTGACTGACTTTGTATGGAAATTCAAAAATAATTATTTCGATTACCACCATATGTCCCATAGGGAAAGATGTTCAGTTTCATGGTCTGCGCATGCCTGCAAAGTTTTCGTTACACCATTCCTTACAACCGTAAACCAAGTAATCCGTATTTTAGTACCGTCATTCGAATAAGCCATATTTGACAGCTGTCAAAGTCATGTTACTGCTATGACATAAGGTCTATTTTTCTTTGTAGACATGTTGCCTAGTATGGGTTTGATTATAATTTCTATTCGAGTGACGGTACTTTAAAACCAAGTCGTTAGTATTTAGTACCATTAACTTATTTACAGGGCAAAGTAAATAAGTCTGGACAATTGCTAAAATCACATCAATTTCGAAATTAAACAAAGTCAAATTTACACGGTTTAATCGCTCGACCACTTCAATGCTTGGATTTTCATCCCCCGCCTGGGTTGTGCCACAGCGGTCAACAATCCACTGATATAAAGTATAAGAAAAACAAAAACTTGACTGCAGTGATTCCTAAGTTACATACGTAGCTTTAAATCTGCTAGTTATATTTCTTGATAGTCGAAACACTTTTGTAAAATAAAAAACAGTAAAAAGTCTGTAGCTACAAAAAACCTAAAGACGTATATTTTCAAATTACTCGATAACTAAATGACTAGAGTAAAAAAAACAAGCAATAATAATAAGCTTATATTATATATGTCGCAGTACGATGGCAGAATCAGGTTTTTGGCCAAAAACCTAGGTTTTTGGCCAAAAGCCGGCATATGGCAGAATCATAGACTTCCTTCGGCCATCGTCCTAAGCTGAGCCAGGTTTTGGCCAAAAACTAGGATTTTGGCCAAAAAACTAGGATTTTGGCCGAAATCCTAGATTTGTTTAGTATTATGGCTTTTTTTGCATTTCGGGAGAACTTTTTCGTCTTCGAGTGGTACACCAAGTTGCCCAACGAGCCGATGGACCCTGGTATTAGAGTTTTCAACCGCCTACTGCAAGTAGCATTCTTCTAACATGGTTGTGTAACGACCGCCTTCTAAGTGATCATGATGATGATCTTTCCGGCCGGTTTCGGCCATGGCGACCACTTCTACTCCTAATCAAGTCGGCGCTGATGCGCTCGTAGGTGGCTATTGTAGCCTATTTTGGCAGTAAACTCCGTGCACAGTGTGGGCACGTGAGTTTGCCATTGATATAATTGTAGTTAATGGCGGCGGGAGGACGGGCCTTCAGTTCATCGCGTTTAGCGTCAAGGTCTGCTTTACGCTGCTCCTCGAAGTCGCGGATTCGCCTCTTTACAAGACCGCGCCATTCTGGCCGTTGTGCTGCCAAAACCTCAAATTGAGAGGGTTCGATATTGCATCTTTTCATGTGTCTCTTCTGAACATCTTTAAATCGGAGGAGTTGACCGCCATGCTTTCGCTTGCCCTCCTCTAGCTCAGAATAGAAGATGCGCTTCGCCACTCGCTCATCCGCCATCCGGGATACGTGACCGCACCACCGAAGCTGTCGACGCATTAAGTAGGCTTCAATGCCACCAACATTGGCTCGTCTTAGAACTTCGGTGTTTCGCACTCGGTCGGACCATCTGATCTTCATGATGGTGCGAAGGCATTTGGTGATTTTTGTGGCTAGTTTAAGGTCGTGCGAGCAGAAAACCTTGGAGCGCAGCTTCCCAAATGCTGCAGCTGCAGCACTGATTCTGCTATTGATCTCAGCATCAAGGTCACACTTAGCTGTAATAGTGTTCCCCAGATATCGGAACTTGTCAACCTGTTTCAACATATCTTCACCAAGCTTAATTGTCAGTGTCTCACGACCTTGTGTGTCCAGGGACATCACTTCCGTCTTTTGACACTAATCTTAAGGCCGAATTTGCAGCATGCTTGGTGAAAAACGGTCATCAGTTGTTGTAGGCCTTCTGGGGATTCTGCAAGAAAGCACAAGTCATCGGCATACATAATTTCAGTAATAAGTGCATGCGAGACTTTGGTGCGCGCCTTAAGTCTAGCCAAATTGAAAAGACTGCCATCAGTGCGGAAGCGGATGCGGACTCCTTCGGAGACAGTATTTAGGACCTCCTTGACTACTACCGCAAAGTATAAGGCGAACAGTGTGGGCGCTAGAACGCACCCTTGTTTCACCCCACAGGTGACGGGAAAAAATCAGACTGTTCACCGTCTACAGAGACGCAGCACTGCATATTGTCATGCAGGAGTCTCAGGAGGCGCACAAACTTCTCCGTGCACCCCAGTTTTCCTAGCACCATCCAGAGAGCCTCACGAGGCACACTGTCGAACGCTTTCTCCAGGTCAACAAAGCAGAGGTACAACTGACGACCTTGTTCTCTGCTTTTTCCTGCAGTTGACGTACCGAGAAAATAGCTTCACATGTGCCTCGGTCAGGTCGGAAGCCAAACTGGGTTTCGGGCAGAATCTTTCTGATAAGTCCTTCAAGCGGTTTAATAGGACTCTTGCAAAGGCCTTTCCGGGGACCGATAATAACGAAATACCGCGGTACGAGTTGCAGTCAGAACGGTCACCTTTGTTCTTGTAGAGGGCACTAATGCGAGACACTTTAAAATCGTCCGGACTCGCTCCTCCTCCACATTCGAACAAAAGTTTCCATACCATCGAGTGCAGCTCCGCACCGCCATATTTAAGTATTTCGCCTGGTATAAGGTCAATGCCAACCGCCCGTTTATTATGCTGCTGTCTGATGGCAGTAACAACCTCATCACACGACAGGGCTCGTCCAGCTCGGTGGCTAGGGGAGTTGAGGTAATAAACTGATGTGATGCAGGTTAGCTGATCGATCTACGTTAAGCAGATCGTTAAAATGTTCAGCCCACCGTTTGAGCATAGAGAGCAATCGGGACCGATGGCTTACCGTGCCAGTGTGGTTCGGGGGAACAAGGAGTGGAGAGGTACTTTATGCGCCTCCCTCTGATCTTTTAGGGGTAGACTTGGACATCCTGAAGGACGGGGGGTAACATCAGACAGTCTGAACAGCAGGATTGCCTCGGATTCCCTGAAGGGCAGGGGGAAGCATCAGACACCATAAGAGCAAGACGTACCACTGAATGCTCCAGAGGATTGGTGGTAGCGTTGGACGCCCTGGAGACCAGGAGGTAGCGTTGGTCCTCCAGAAAAGCCAACGCCCGGCATCTTACATCCTCCAAAGTGTCCGACGCTACCCACGCCCTCCAGAGCGACTGACGCTACCTCCCACCCTCCAGAACGTCCAATGCTACCTCCTACCTTTCGAGAAGTATGCCCGAACTACACGGGCACGTTAAGCCGCCAGTCCCGAATGCTCTTTATGATCACTTAAGACGGCGGTCGTTAGGTACACAACCTTGTCAGAGGCCTGCTCCTTGCAGTAGGCGGTTTAAAAACTCAAACACCAGGGTTCATCGGGTCGTTGGGCGACTTGGTGTACCACTCGAAGAAGAAGAAGTTCCCCCGAATTGCCAAAAAATCCATAATACTAAACAAATCTAGAATTTCGGCCAAAATCCTAGTTTTTTGGCCAAAATCCTAGGTTTTTGGCCTCCAGAGTGTCCGACGCTACCCACGCCCTCCAGAGCGTCTGACGCTACCTCCCACCCTCCAGAACGTCCAATGCTACCTCCTGCCTTTCGAGGTGTATACCCGAACCACACGGGCACGGTAAGCCGTCGGTCCCGATTGCTCTCTATGATCACTTAGACGGCGGTCGTTACACAACCATGTTAGATGCCTGCTACTTGCAGTAGGCGATTGAAAACTCTGAAACCAGGGTCCATCGGCTCGTTGGGCGACTTGGTGTACCACTCGAAGACGAAGAAGTTCCCCCGAAATGCAAAAAAATCCATAATACTAAACAAATCTAGGATTTCGGCCAAAATCCTAGTTTTTTGGCCAAAACCCTAGGTTTTTGGCCAAAAACCTGGATCAGCTTAGGACGATGGCCGAACGAAGTCTACGATTCTGCCATATGCCGGCTTTTGGCCAAAAACCTGATTCTGCCATCGTACTGCGACATATATATCTGGCATTATAGTTTTCTGAAATCTATTGTCTTCTATCGAACGTCAACAACACGAGCGATATTATAGTCTACGTCTGGTAGGCACCTTAAGATGCGCCGTTTTGAATTAACAAAACAAATAGCGATCCGTCCAGCGGTTTCACCCGGGTCTACTTACCCGTTTTCCCGTGGTGATCGGACTTAGCTCGTACGTAAAAGTCTATTACTATAGGTACCAGCAGAAGTGGCTCATCATGACGTTTAAAAACTTTTTCTATAAAGCCTGACTCAGTCTTTTACTATTGAGCTAAGCTTAGCCGCGTGCGACTGCGATCGGCTGCACATATTTTTATTTTTGCACCTTTCACAGAATAGACGCGAGACGCGAAGCGCAATATGACATCTGTCAGACAAGCGATCGTCAGCCGTTATCGATGGGACGCGCGCTAACGTGTGTAGCTTTTTTTCTTCTGTTTCATACTTTGTATATGGAAATGGCTTCAAGCGTCGCAATGTCACACGTCTCACGTGTCTGACGATCACCTTGTTTGACAGATGCCATCTATATCTTACGCGTCTCGTCTACTCCTACTACTAAGTTTTTGGAGCGCTGTGAATCCTATCAGTTGCGCTTCAATCCCGATCGTTAGGAATTCGATTCCGCGCGATCACCACTTTCGGAAAAGTAAATGAACTATAAATCAGGTATATTGCCAGCGTTTCTACAGAAATACGCAAAAACTAGGAGGTTTTACAAACACCGCACGATTTTATGGAGCTCAATCACTTTTTTGGCTTTTAGGTGAAAACTATTTATCTTTTGTACTTTGTACGTAAAGCGCGAAAGAGGGAAGATCTTTGCCCAGCAGGTGGGACAGGCAACATAAAAAAACTTTTCAATCCAATTAAAATATAGCGTCCTGCTGTCAAAAATCAAATAAACCCTTGGAAAGACTGTAGTTGGTTTCTTATAAAAGGGGTTTATGGAGTTATGCATTCAAAATTAATAAAATAAGTGTAGGTACAGGCGTACGCACGTCAAGCATTAAATTGTGGCTGTAGCAGATTTTATGGTGGCTGTCATGAACTGCAGGATCTTGCGGTGCTTATGCAATTTAACTAAGGCACGTGTGGAACGTGAGACATGAGATGTGAGACGTGCCGTGAGACGTGCGACATCACGACGCTTGAAACCTATTCCATAGTGGGTTCCAGATACAAATTAAGCAGAAGAGACAAAGATACACACGTGAGAAGCTTCGCATCGATTACTAGTCGGAGAGATGTCATCTTACATCTACTTTTTGGAGCGGTAGTTTTTTAAAGGCAGTTGCTCGTAACTTATGGAAATCGAGCGTTCGGCTCCGTCCCGACTCACCATTCACGACACTTACATATCGTTATGCATTTGTCTGAACCGTCTAAACCCGTGTAGTGCTCAAGTGCGCACGTCGCGTCGTACAAAGATTGAGAGCCACTGACTCGGCCCACATAGGACGATAAATCGGTCCGTTTGTTTGCAGAATCGCAAAGGAAATCTATTCGCGATAAAACTGAAAGCGGTGCGGTCAACCCCTCATGCGAGTGTGGCCCTTACCATGAGGTAACATTTAAGGAAGAGCCCAAAGTGTGGTATTATTATTATTATGTTGGTATCTTTTAGAATCGCGGGCCCATAGGGACCCGGTCCTTTTGAGGCACGCATGGGGCCAAAGCCAACAGCACAGAGGCCTTTTATACCAAATAATCTAATGTGTGATGTGTACATCAAGCCGATACTCGCTCTGTCTGCACTACAGAGTACACCCAGAGCCAGCACCGGCATGATGCAAGGACTATTGCAGGTGAGGGTCGGAATACTGGGGCTATGGGAGGAAATTGCTGGACCGGTTGCTGGGATATTGATTGAGACAACGGGACGCCTGCCAAATCAAATGTCTCAATCTTGATAATCTCGGCAGACGGTGACTCGCCGCCCGCTAGGTGGGCCTCCACTGAAGGGCTGTTACGCGTAGTGCGTGGTGCCCTGGGACGCAACACTGGCGCGGGAGACTGAGGGGTGTCGAGAGGTGTACACCGCTTTCTGCGCAGAGGTCCTGGGCAAGGGCCAGAACATACACCAACTCGCGACTTACGCATGTTTCACTTCCACCCCCCGAGTCCAAGCTCAGGCTCGAACTCTAGCGACCCCACTCTGGCCGACCAACTAAGGCAAGCCAGAGGTGAGAGTCCTGGCCTTGGGGTCCACTCCGGCGAGCCGGAGACGGCCAGTCTACACTCTCGGGGGTTTCTGGGGTCCGTGGGGACGCTACTCCCCAACAGCTCGTCACAAGCTGCCCTACGGGTAGCAAGGGTGTAGAGAGGTGTGCTGCACTTTCAAGTTCGGGGATTCCTCCCGTCAGCATTACTCGCGGCTTTATGCCTTTAACACTTCCACCCTCGAGTTGAAAAACTCTTGCGACTCCACTCTGCCCGGCCGGTTAAGGCAAGACAGAGGCGGGCTCCCACAAAGGGTAACCCAGGAGTACTTCGGGTACGTGGTGGCGCCAACTCACCAACAGCTTGCCAAAGCTGCCCTGCGGGGTTATTATTATTATTATTATCAGCCTACGGTGTCCCACTGCTGGGCAAAGTGTGGTAATTTCAAGGAAATATTTTGCTTCTATAATCCGCCATTTTTTATACAGGAAATTTTAATAAAGCCATTGTCACTAACGTTGCTGAGATAAATCTAACGACACCTATATGGACGCTGTTTAGCATTCATGTACTAACCCACACTTGGACTAAAATGAGCTACGCGCCTTTAAAGTTTTTAAGAGATTTTTCGATTTATTTCAGTGTCCCTTAACGTGAGCTTATATTATTTGGTATCACTAGTTGCGTTTAAATTAGTAGATTTAGGTTATTTTATTAGTTAAAGTTTTAAATGGTTATTTATTTAAATAAACAAGAAAAACTGTTATTGCAAAATTAACACATCGTAATTCGTAAAAAGCAATAATGTACTATGTGGCTTAACACATTATTGCTAAATACTTAACATGAATTTTAAATTAAGAATAATAAAGAACTATAATTGTGTATGATGGATTTAGGTGGATAGATGAATTTGTAACTATGATGAATTGTTGATTGAGCGTGACCTCAGTCTTGTCCAAGTTCATCTCGCAGCAGAATATCATTTTTTGTAGGTCGTTGCGTTTCAGCTGTTATGAATATCTTCAGAAAAGCAAAGATGGATGACTCATTCGCTGTTGATGATGATGCCTAGTCTTGAAGACATCTTTAGGAGGAGTGATGATGGGGTCAGTTGGCCGAGTGACGACGGAGGAGGGAAAAGGGAATGCTATCCGCTTGGTCAGGTGCTGTGACCAGGGAACTGACAAGTTTGGAAGTTGTAATTTAGAGATCGGCAACAACACTTAGATACTGCGTTTTTTAGGACTGTATACCTCGTCGTCGACCACATGCGCCACTTTCTAACTCCTCCTTTTGAAATGTTCGAGAATCTGTTCAGCCGTTGATGTCTTGTGGCAGTTGATGCTTCATCGTGCTGTCAGGCGCTGAGGCTAGCAGGCGTGTATCAATGGTGGAGCAGGCTGCACGCTGGAGTGTGTGGCTGAGATTCTTGAGTGTCAACCGAGGATAGAGCTCATGTCGCACAGAACACCCATTACTGGTACTGCGATGTTTGCCGAGGACCAAGTGGCTTGATAATGCGTTGAGTTTGTGGGATCTAAGTTTCACTGATGTTCGTTGAAATTGGTGACGTCATGTTGTTGATGGTGGTGCTTCAGTCAGGCGAGGCGATGCGGTGAGCAAGTATTCAGAGACAAGTTACTGGAGTGAGTACTTCGAAAGAAAGTCATTCTATAGAGCCATGCAGGTACTGATGACTGGCTCCAGGTCTTCAAGGCGTCGAGGATATATGGAGACAGGGGTGTTACCATACCACAGAGGTCCTGGAGGTGCTTGTTTATTTTTGAGTAGCCTGAGGCCACCCCGATGTAGTCATTATCTATCTGCATCCGGGAAATTATCTGTAAAGTGGCGAGAAATGGCGGGTTCATCGCGTTGGGTGGAGGCTTTGGCTCATATCCTCAAATTCAGCGAGAATCTCTGGAACTGATGTGATAGTTCTCTCGAAGATTTAGTATAGCTAGTCAAACACGTATATTTTTGGGACCTTATTACAAGGCGCTTCAGTGAGTGGTTAGTCATTTAGCGTTTTTTCCTCATGACGCCTGCAATTGGGCCAAAAGTCTGTATGCTTGAGCCCGATAGCCGCTATGCGGGCTTCATGTTGAATGAAGATGTCCACTGCAGGCAGGCCGATCAGTATATCCAAGACGTCAGACGACGTTGTTCGTACGCATTTAGCAACGGCCTAGCAGGCCAGTCAATGAAATGACAGCAGTTTTTCTTCATCGTTGTGAGTTCGTTTCTAGGCCACCAAACGACTGCACCCTCTCTAAAGCCATAGTTCATGGAGTTTTCTTCGGCGATAAGCCCCAGATCTTCCTTAGGCGTCTTCTGCATTTCCAAAATTGTATGCTTGATTTGTTAATTAACGGAACCCGCGGACACCCAGAATACGTTTGTGGGTGAACATAATGAGTTCATGCTTTGTGCACCATTCTTGAAGTTCTTCAGTGATCAGCTGCAGAAGATACTCTCAAACGGCTCTGGAAAGACAATAGCCAGATAGTCCGTATAGCCTTAACCGTAAAGTGGACCTGTCCTGTGGACCCTTTGCTAATCAGCTCCACGACATTAATTAAGTGCGGGGAGAACCCGCCCATGAACTTATCTTCTCCAGGAATATCTAATATTTTGTATTTATCTTCTAGGCCACGCTCACAGGCCACACTAAAAATATTGCCTCATATTGTTGACCTTAACCTTGTATGGTATAGTACATTATTGCTTTTTTGAAATTCCCGAAAATTATTTTGCAATAACAGTGTATGTGCATAGTACATTATTGCAAAATTAAGTAGGGATGTTGTGAATTTCGCAATAACAATTTTTGGGGTTTTATTAATTATATATTTTTTTTATAAAAATAAAAGTTAAAGAATCTGAAAGCTTATGTGAATACGCATAGAACTGCTTTCATAACTCAAAACCTCAATTTGTGTGGGTTAGTACATGAATGCTAAACAGCGTTTGGGCCCTAGCGTGTGAAAAATATTTTTTTGTCCATATACATAAACATATTACAAGTACCACATTCATACTCTCTAAAAACATTACCCTACTTCTGGGGCAGCAGAAAATTATCAATTTACGAGATATTTATTATATTAGTAGGCGGCATCAAAACATAAATGATTTACAGCGATTAAGTGGTTAAATACGATTTCTGTCAAATCGCTTGATATAAACCGTATTTGTATAGAAATAAGATTAAAATTCGTATTGTACTAATGCATGTTTTACAAAGCGCATAAATAAATTACATCACATAGGTACAAACGTTACGCGTGTTTGTCGCCTCCCCTTTAATATAAATTCACTTTTTATTAATAGTTCTGCACGAGAACTCATAGTAACTCAATGGTCAGCAGAGATGACTCTCGATCGGTAACACAAACCCTTTGATGGCAATAAAAGGGGGCAAGTGGGGGACACACATATATCTCGCGAAGAGCTTAGTTTGTTTAAATGGCCGAATTAGCTGGATGGATGGAGACTGAAGGAAGAATGATGCTATTGGTCGAAAAATATGGGACGAATTGGAAAAGAGGGAAAAAGTTAGCATAATTTAGTGGCAGACACATACGTTTGTCTTTTCGGAGCTTACACCGTGCTATTGGGAGTTGCGAACGGGATTTTGCTTTTGAAAATGAGCACTTTAAAAGTTTCTTTGAAGCTTACGAGCACAGGTAGTATTTATTTTGTTTTTCATAATACCGGTTTAGAATAGGTAGCAGGTTATGTGTTACGAAATTAAAAATGTAGACCTTAGATACTGGTACAATTTATTTCAAATCAGTTGACTGCGTTTGACTTGCACTTGGGACCGTGGGGTACCTTACCTACTTTGAATAACGCGATCTTCCGTCCCGTTCCGATGGTGGGGTACCTACGTACCGTCCCACTTACTCTGACAGCTGACAGGTGATGGTGGTGGTTTTTATAATATATTTTTTAGTGGATCCACCGAATCGTCCAACGACCCGATGAACCCTAGTTTCAGAGTTGTTTTTCAATCGCCTACTCCAAGTAGCGCAGGCCTATGACGTGGTTGTGTAACGGCCGCCGTTTAAGTAGTCATAGACATCAACCGGTACCAACGGCTTAACGTGCCCTCCAAAGCACGGAACCATCGTACCCGGGCCGCATGGGTAAACGCCCCACCGCTCTGCCACTGAGCTATCGATGCACCGGTTGATGAATGCCAAATTTTCTATCTCTTGATTTTCGTCTCCAAGCGACGATCCAGCTTGGAGACGAGTTCGATTCCCGGTCAATGTATGACATTTTTTCTATTTATTATTTTCACTTGTGAGAATAATATAGCACTCTGAGTGCATTACAATCCCAATAGACGGAACCATCGTGTTTTTAAGACAATCATGATCAGATGGTTCAGTCTGCAATTCCTGATTGGGAACAAGTTGGTTTGAAAACTCTAATATCAAAGTTCAGTGGTTCTTTCGTAAACTCAGTAACAAGGTAAGAGTTATTCTAAGAACTCTCTTACCTACATATATCACACCTATATCCCATGAGGGGTAGGCAGAGCGTGAACGGCTGTAATAACGGCCATTTACACTACGTCTGTTCTTTTGATTATAATTTATGATTCAACAACGAGAAACTCTTGCTTGATGAAGAAAAACTTTTTGATTAATGTTTTCATCATTTATTTTAGAAAATTATGTTCTGTTGGAGTTTTCCTTAGAAACATAAGGCATTCTTCCTTAGATATACGAGCGGGGGTGTGGTCTAAGTCTTAAACCTTAGAACGAAAGTACGGCCACTCTAATAATTCTTATTTAACACCTGTCATCCCCATTCTTGAAAACATGTCGACAGAAAAATATACCTTACCTATATGTGTGATAGCATTAACATGATTTTGACAGCTGTGAAATAGGACTTCCTTCTAGTAGCCTTACTTTACGAGAAGTAGCAGTTAAAGGCACTGAACAGACCTCTAGTTCCTAGTCAATATCGTCTTCAAAATCAATACACTGTATAAATGCATCGCTTTTTGCGTTTCTTTTTCTGTCGGCCACACCACTGCTAGCTCCTTCTGATTCACGCAACGGATTTTGATGCGGTTTTATTAT
This sequence comes from Phthorimaea operculella, assembly GCA_024500475.1. Taxonomy (NCBI): domain Eukaryota; kingdom Metazoa; phylum Arthropoda; class Insecta; order Lepidoptera; family Gelechiidae; genus Phthorimaea; species Phthorimaea operculella. The sequence continues at coordinate 33,262 of JANFCV010000390.1, read as the reverse complement.
TAGAATTCGTAGTTCTGAGTTTTTTTGTATAGTAAAAAAATTGCAGTAAGAAACAAAGTCATGCAAAATCTAAGGTTTCAAGGAATGTTCAACGGCCAGTCGTATAACATTAACTATAATAATAAAGAAATAGCAGTTAGGAACCTTGCACTTGGCACAACTATATAGATTTCATAACTTTTTTTTACACATAAACAAGAACCTTCTTTGAGACTTGGGCAGTTTTTTACAATTTTATTTTTTGAGGATTTTCTTACACCTCTCGCTCTTCGTTTATACCACAAAATGCGTTTCCTCAAGAGAGGGCTCCCGCGTTTATCAATGTCAGTGTATCTCTGTGTTATGATTTGAACAATTCCCGAACAGAGAGCTATCTCGGAAATCTCTCCAGGACGTCGTTTCGTTCAGATGTTTTTACCCGACTGCTAAAAGAAGGTTTTTAGGGTTTCGTAGTCTACTAGAAACCCTTATCATTTCGGTAAGTCTGTCTGTCTGTCTGTCTGTCTGTATGCCGCGCCCTCATAACTTCGTCAGTTTTGGATCAATCGACATCAAATTTGGTGTGAAGATAGATCTTGTGGACCCAAATTTAGAAATGTTGACAAAAAAAATATTTTTATTGTTTTTTGGACCCCTTCCCATACATGTGAAAGGGGGGCAAAATTTTTTTTCCACCTGTTATATTGAGTAAGGTATCGTTGAATAGGTCTTTTAAAATTAAGGGGAGGTTTCTTTCAAACAAATTCTCTAAAATGTTTCTGTCTCGAGATATTTGCTTTTGAAAGGGGCGTTTTTGAGCCATAATTTGTTCCAGCTGTAACTTCTAAAGTAGTAAAAAATATTGAATATAGTTCTTAATATGAAGTTACCATGAAAACTATAACGAATACTGTACCACTTAAGATAAAGGAAATATTAAAGATTTTCAATTTGCGGTTGGTATCCATACAGCTGCAAACAAAAGAGCAACAAAATTAACTTTGTAACGCTGAAATATACTCAAACGTTGACTGACTACGAAACCCTATTTGTGAGTGTGTCTGACACGCTCTTGGCCGCTTTTTTACCCGTGCGTTGGACAGTAGGTAGTATACTAGCTGCTAATATTTTAAGGGGCAAACCAGCCCATGAAATTCAACAACTTTCTCCAAGGAACATTAAGACAAAATGTGAAAAAAATGGGATTCCCGTAAAGAAGAAATAATTTTCATATTTCGATCCCAATTACCGATCGAGTTGGAGAATCATCCCAATGAGCTGGCAACACAGTTAACAAAACGTAGCTACAAGAAGCGATTAAAAAGAAAAGATATCATCTGATGATAAATGTCATACATAACACAGCATGAAGCTAAAACAAAATGGGTAGATGCCCTCATTGGAGGTCACACCCAATCAAGCAAAAACCTCCCAAAAAATCTGCTTATAGTCTCCGCACTGATCGTAGATTAAAATAACAAAAAAAAAAAAAAGAATATTTCGATCCATGTTTCTTGATGACTGTTGTTCCTTATCCCCAACCTATCCTGAGTTTTCACTACCAGTCGCTAGTAAAATTTTACCCTATTAATAGTGTTGTCTTTGCTCTTAACCTTTTACACAATTTTCATTCGAAATTATATCAAAATACAAAATATCCAATATTGTGAGCCTATCTTAGCAGTTTGATACCTGCATAAGCGTCGGGCCATACCTAAGAAGTTTCCGCCGCGAAATGTTTCGTTCAAAACGATTTCTAATATAATAAATTGTTAACGCTGTCGTAGTACTATTGTAGGTATTGTTATGTAAAATATTATGGTACCTATGACGTACGATACATTACTGAGTGAAACAACTTTTTCTTTTTTCGTCATATTTTTTGAATAACTCTTATGTTTGTAGTTATTTTGTAAACTTTCTTTTATTGATAATTAAACACTCCATACAAATTGACCAGAAAAATGGTACCTTTAAAATATATATTTACCCAGGAGAAAATACAATCTGGGGACAACCTGTGTCCTCTGGAAAACTACTATAAAATTAGTAAAAACAGAAACAGATATGAAGGTCCTATAGCGCTAAAGTGACTTTTGATATCTATTGTATTTATGTATCTATGTTTTCTATCTTAAGTGTGTAGACATATTGTATGGTTCAGCAACAAGTCTTAATTGGTGAAAACCCTGTATGTAGCTACTTTGAGTCCACTCTTTAAAAATGGCACAAGTGTGAAAGCGTCGAGCGGTGCGCTACGCCGCGGAGTTTACCTCTAGTGTGGTTTAGCACAAATAAACCAGACAAATCACCGGGTAGTATCGCGCATGCATATCTGCCAATATATGTGGCTACACTGAGTCCACTCTTAAAAAATGGCACAAGTGTGAAAGCGTCGAGCGGTGCGCTACGCCGCGGAGTTTACCACTAGTGTGGCTTAGCACTAATAAACCAGACAAATCACCGGGCAGTATCGCACATGCATATCTGCCAATGATGCCAACAATACGGCTAAAACGCCACGCCACAGGCTGAAAACTAATATATCTTGCGAACGACTAGGCTACTGTGTGACTAGCTTGATGTGGGTGTTAGGGTTGCTACGCGTAAATTATACAGTGCAGTGGATATTGAGATATTATCATTGGCAATTTTCGTTAGCATTGTGTTTCGACGAGCGAACTTTAAGATTATTTTATTTTTTGTTACCTAAATTCTCACGGTCTACCGGTAACCAGGTAGGTACTTTACAAAACTTGCCTCTGTGATACAACTCAAAAACCTTACATCCTAGTCATCATTTTTAATTTTCACCACGACGATGAACGACGTTATTCATTCTAGACTCCATCGTCTAAAATTCATAAACCACCTACTATGTAGCTACTTATTACATTTCTAACGGTGTAACGTACATTTCGAAGCACGGTACAATCGAATGGTTCAGCTGCATGTCCTGACCAAACTGGTATGAAACCGACATATTTTATTAATCACATTTTATGTGTCTTTACTAAGAATCCTACCAGGTGCCTCTGGCAGCTGGATCACAACGCTGAAAAAAGTATAAAAACATTCTGATATCATTTTATCACAGTAAAAAGTGACAACCCTGACCGTAAGTCCCCGGAGGCTCGCGAGGCAACCCTTTACGTTTTGAGATACGTGTTTGGGAATACCGTAGTGACGGACTTAGATAGTTTCTCATTTCTAGTGTTGACCCGTACAAACGAAAATAAGGAAATAGCACGTAAATCATGAAAAAATATATACCTGCCACATTTATTTGAAAACTTAGCTAACAGCCCTTTAGCTACCTTTCTCTAAAACTGAGGAACCGAATTGTTTTATAAAATATTTAGTTATTTATGAAAATAAGTAATAAAAGTTTATTCACAGGTTGTTCAGTTTCATGGGCTACTTGTAGTTGATTTTTAGCACTTTATTTAATATACCTATTGTACAAGCTATGTGTTTTTCTTAATTAATATTATAACTTATTCATTAAGGCAAGCAATACACGGTTCGATAAAAGCATTAAAAATTCACTCGCCATGAAATCATAACAATCTCGCCGAAACGTTGCGAACAGTCGGGCTGCATGCAACGTACCTACTGCAACTGCATTTTTGTTTCTGGCGAGATAACGTCTGACATATCGATGATCATGTACCTAGTTATTTGTGTCAGTAACGGTTCTTATTTTAAGTGCCTATTATAAATCCGTCATTTAGTCATTTAGTTTCAAACATTAGCCCGAACATTTAAACGGACATATAACATAGGTACTGACATACAGACGACAAAAGTTGTCAGGTTGAAAACATGCTATCAAAATGATATTTGCAAAACTAAACAAGGTTCCTGAACAAAAAGTAAGTTTTATAGTATGGAAAGAAAGTTTTATTTTACTTGTAATTTTGATTTATTTTTATGACTATAACCACAAAATAGAGAGTTTAGAGAAGGTTCACTAGACCCTATTTAGGATTTTTGCGATTGTTACTTGTTACACAGCCTGGGTTACTACTGTCAGAAATCTTAAAGTATAAGAATATACGTATAAAAACAGCAAAATCTGAGCCAGTTTTAGTCCAAGAAATGTCGTTCATTACAACGATCTTCTTAGTTACCTTAGGTCCCCTGAGATTCCAGTTATTTTCAGTAAAGTCAGTAAGCCTCAAAATCGTCGCTAGTATTGAGTGAGCCATCTGTATAGGCGCCCCGCGCGACGTTTTCCTAATTTGTGCCCACGCCCTCCATAACCGCATATAAAGTGGAGTAGATTTATGACTTTGACTGGGAGTCATTGAACCAAAGACTGAGTTTCTGATTCAGGTAATTGAGATAAAGCAGCTAAGTCCTTGCAGTTCTGATGCAGCTAGACTGCAGGTACCATCTCTCAGGCAGGGATGAACGTTAATTTTATTAAAACACGATATATTTTATCCATATTATTCATCTGCATTAATTTATCACTTTCGTTCACAATAGGCTCTGGGATTGCATTTTTGGAGGGAAAATATTCTGCCCAAGGGAATAAAATTTTATGCTGATTAAAGGTAGTCGTAGAAATTTTCAATTAGTATTATTGGAAGAGTACCAGGGTTCATTTGATCGTTGAACGACTCGGTGCCCCACACGAAAAAGAAGAAGATTGGAAGAGTGTATGTAGGGTTGTTTTTATTTGAAATGACTTGTATGTATCCCTGTATCTACTAAGAAATACCGAAACACTAAGCTCAGAAAGTCAAACTGAAAAACTTTCCCTAAGAACATAGGCCAAAAAAAGTAAAAAGTACTAGGTTTCACTAGGTTTAGGTTTTGTCTATGGTAGTTTCTGTTATAATAGTGATTCTTGATGTAAAATCAAAATCCATACAAAAATATACAATTTTATACGTCTAATCTAATATCTAACCTAGGTAAGTTTGTCACCAAAACCGCCCTAAACCCCGAGCAATTTTACTTGATGCCATGTGATGCCGGCATCACTCCAATTCTACCAATGGGTTTTGTTAAAGTGACTAAGGGATCGTCCAGGGAATGGGCAGCAGCGTTCCCTGTAAATACAACACCTAGCATCCGCTTGCCAAGGCAAGCGTGGTGAGTATGGCAATACCCTCCAATAGGACCTCTGTCCAGAAGTGGACTCTTGTGTTACTTTATGAAATCAATGATACTCATTGAACACTTGCTGGTTTTATATTAACCTCCTAACGTGTCTAGAATACCTACGTGGATTGTATTAATCGTTATTTAAACTAAAATAAAACCGCCTTCACAATAACATTTCACTACGAAGTCACCGAGAGCGTAAATTTGGAACTTTAAAAGAAACTTAGAAGGCTGGTGATAAGGAACAACCTTTCCTGGTGATAAGGAACAACTTTCCTTTTTCCAAATATAGGTTAAAATAAATAACTCCAAACAATTTTTCGGAAATTTTGTATTGGAGATCAAAAATTTACTTTCACAATTCGACGTAGTCGACGTACCTATGCTCATTGGGGAAAGTTGTTCTTTAGAACCCACCGGTTCTGAGTTTTCGTAATCGGTCACTAATAAACCGTATACGAAAAAACACGAGTAAATCATTCAGTGTGTGTGTGTGCAAACCATAAAGTCTAGATGTCGTTATGTCCTCTTTAGGCCGTGCGCTGCGTCACGCGGTTGTCCGCGCGCGAAGTTAACTTTTCTTCTAGCGGTGCAGATAAAATGATTCAACTATGCGTAAGATATCGCATTACGGGTCTGCGCTGACAATCCGCGTCACGTATCGCACGCCCTTAGAATGAACATCTTAAAAACAAAAAACCTCTTTTTTGTAACCGGTTAACAAAGCTCCCAAGCAATATTGACTATAAACTGTGCTCTCCGCGATTGCGGGTAGTTTATTTCATTACTGAAGCGGCGGCGGAGATTAAATTACACACGTGAGAAACTGCCGCGCCCCGACCAGTGTTGCCAGCGTGATAAAGAAAAACACAAATGTATCCATTTAATGAGATTTAGCTGTGTGGTAGCGGCTAAAACGCAAGCTCCACTGAGAAGATGTGAGACCTAAGACGTAACATGGCATGTGTGAAACAAGTGATCGTCGGACACGTGAGACGTGCGATATCGCGACGCTTGAAACAGTTTCCTTATAAAATGATAAAAAGCTACACACGTCAGACGAGCGTCCCATCGATAACGACTGACGATCGCTTGTCTTACAGATACCATGTTGCGCGTCGCGTCTTGCATCTATTCTGTGGAGCATGCCCCTAAAAATTCTCCTAGTCGAATCAAGTAAAAGGCGATGTAGAGTTCTTGACCTCCGGCTGAATATCTTTCGACTATTGTCAACCGCATGGTGGCGGTGAATAAATAGCATTCCCAAAGAAGGTTGTTGGTCTTCTAGTATCAGTTTGAGATTTGTCAAAATATGGGCTATTAACGGAGCGGCCATACTTTATTAAATGGAGACTTTTCTATATGACAGTTCTCGACCTGGTCTATAATTTGATAACAGATGGCGTTGCGTTAAGCGAAAATTGACGTTTGAATGTGACGTTCGAGTTATATTGATACTCAACTTGATAAAAATACATTTCCGTGAAAATAAACTTTTCCCCTCATGTCACTCAGGTACTATTCTGTTTTCAATTCGATTTTCTTGAATTGATACGACAAGCCGAACAAAATTTATGTTGTGCGATTCAGTAAATGTTGCTGCATCTATAGTTCGACAATTTCGTGCGCGACCTTCCTGCGGGGTACAGACGGTGGGGGGGCGAGGAAGCTCGTCATTTTAATATGACGTGCGGCGCGGTTGCGCTCGTTACCCTTCCCCGCTATACCTTCCGCAGCCCGCTGACATCTCCCCCCCAACGTTTGTCACCCCTAGGGAATGTTTTACTATCTTGTAGATTTTTTTCCACAAGATAGTAATTTCGAATACTTGGTGTTTTAATCAAACACTAGATATTGGTATACCCCTAGGGAAGGTCGCACACGAACTTGTCTAACTATAGTAACATGAATTATTGCTGTAAAATGTGACAGTCTGAAAAAAATCGAAACCTTTAATTGGATTGTTCACGAGTGAGCGGGAGAGACTAAATGGTTAGACACATTAAATAATAATTTTCGAATAATTTGTATTATTTTTCAGGTAATAAATAAAAAATGAACCTCATTTGTTGAATACCTAGGTACCTATTTAATTAAATTATCAACAAATTCCACTCAGTCAGGAATTGCAGCAGTTGCAGTGTTACACTCGTATACGGGGTGTTAGTGTTAGGGACGGTGTAACGAAAACTTTGCAGGCGTGCTCAGACCATGAAACTGAACAACTTTTACTATGGAGCCAATGGTGGTCGTTGCCCTCCCTTGGCTCCATAGTAAAAGTTGTTCAGTTTGATGATCTGTTCATGCCTGCAAAGTTTTCAGTACACCGTCCCTAACACCCTGTATACTACAACCGCAGCCTGCTCGTAAATAGTAAACAGTCCAAGCTTTCAGAGAACTCTTAATATGGCACATTCACACTTCTATAAACAGTTTAGTTTTAATAAACTTCACGAGGAAAGTTGGAAAAATCGTCGTGGTCTAGTCCTTGTTTACAGGTATGTTGGATTTTAACGACATGGGAGAAGAAGAAGAAGGTATATGTTTACCACTAAAACACTTGGACTAGGCATAGACGTAATAAATAATCTACGGCACGTCCCGACAGGTTTAACATTTTCTTTGCTGTGATATGAAAAACGGTGTTTTGCTGTAGAGCTTGTTAGTATTTTCTTCTTTATTTCGCCTTTCGAAGAAAGTTAATAGGGAAGTAATTTCGTTGGACGTCTGAGAAAACACTCGAAGCTCGACACCTTTTTCATTATAAAAAGCATGGAGAAGAAGAGATGTCTTATATACCCATGAGACACGCGTCTTATCACCGGTCCGCGATGAACACTTGTTTCACGTCTTACGTCTCATGTGTATAGCCAATCTTTATTATCACCACTGCACTGTCAGCTATCAGCTTTAGTGCCAACTGAAAAATCAATATGGCTGAGGTATTCAAACCACAGTCAATATGCTGAATAGACAATATGGTAAATTCTGTTATCTCAGACACCAAAATCAAGATAGACGTAGCGCCTGTGAACAAAGTTTTGTAAAATGTGAGTATATTGATACTTTACTTTTTGTCTAAGACCCAGTTACTTAAAAAGTTAAAATTTTATAGGTATGTAGGAGGATTTTGTACAATCAGCTGTTTTTTTCTAATACACACGCAGGCAATAAAATTAATGAGTAGAACAACTTTGCAGAGTTTACTTACCTACTGACTAAAAAATAACACTGGCTGATTCCTTTTCGCGCACATTATAGTAGTCCACTCTCATACCTCCCCAGTTCCCCACCCAGGGTACGCCATTGAACGATCTCCCGTTTTCACCATCCAGTCGCAACCGGACATCCTCCTAAGTCTTCAGTCCGAAGGGCGTCCGACGGTACGTTAGCCACAGCGTGGACTCCACTCAGGAACCACCTTACTCCACCGTCTCACCGTCTTTGGTTCTAAGACGGATATGCTAGCCAAAAGTAGAGAAGGGTGTTTTAACGAAAGTAAACCGAAATAAAAAACAAGCGAAGAATTACATTTCAAAGTTATACTTATTTTGCAATTAAAATCTACCTTCTTGTATTTATGTTTTTTTTTTATATAGCCAGTGTGGTAGACGAATCTTACGGCACCACAATCTTAAGATTTGCCCAGCCGTTTGGACCCGTGAAAACGAATTTCTTGTCTACATACATACATGCATACTTACATAAAAATGATAGGAGATTGAAGTGCGAGTAGGGATTTGTGTGAATGTGAAGCCGTCGGGGACCGGCATGTATGAACCTTTTGCCACTGCAAGCCTACTCCCTCTACCTATCTATTTCTTAGTCTCAGCTGACTATTGCAAACTTTGCTAGAGCCGTATTCGGAGCGTGATTTCTCACAGATGAGGCTCATTAGTATTTTGCGGCTGTCAGCCTCTATTAGAGGCTATGAATTAAGCGTGACACTCAAGTTTATGGTTTTCGCAGTTGCTATAGTTTGCTTGTTTTGGCAGCGATTATGTAACTTATAACTAATATCTTTAAATATACAGGATGAAAAAATGACTATAAATAATTTATGGGAGAAAACAGCCCATAAAACTGAACAACTTTCCTCAAGGAACATCATCATCATCTTCCCGCCCTTATCCCAATTACTTGGGGTCGGCGCAACACGTTTCGTTGAACACAAAATCGTGTTGCAAAAGGATTTGGCTGAATTTTACGACCGGCCGCCTACCAGACGTCAACCCTCCTTGGGAATGCTTTTGTGGTAGATTTACAGCCACCATACGGTTGGCCCTGGCTGTTTGGGTCGGGTTTATCCCCAGGGAGCCCCACGGGAAGAGAGGGGGTGGTGCTCTACTCTGCCGGCACCACACGGCAGGAACTTTTCCCAAGGAACTTTTTCAAAGGTAAAAATTTCACAGGTAGGGATTTTGAGGGGCAATTAATCGACCTGAATAGGATTAATTTTCCAAAAATCGTCGCTTTACTCTTTTCTATTGAACAACCGAACAAGCTCGTTTTAAACCTGTGGAATAAAAGTTGACATATTATAGTAAGGCCGACTTAATAAGTCCGATTTGACATCTGTCAGTTTCATACTAAAAGGGAAGTCATCAAAGGAAAATGGACCCTCTGCTATGGCATTTGCGCAAATCCGACATCTGTCAAAACCGACTTCTCTCGGCGTTGGTAGTAGTTGGTACTATACCTATGTATTCATTTCCTTGCAGGATCGGACTATAGTGAAAAACTTTAATAAATTGGACTAGAAACTATCTCGCAATACTTGATAAACACAACAGGAAAATTATTCATTGGTATATCTAGTTACTCTGACTTATCGAATTTTAAAAGTTTCTCTCCGTGAAACACAGCAAAAACCAAAGTTTACAAGCTTGTAGCAAAAAGCATGAAAAAGATCAGTTTTTCACAATGCAAATTTATTCAACAATTCAATCGTGGTGCCGCGTTTATTTTTCAAATAAACAACAAGAAAAGTATCGGTAGGGACTGCAATCCAATCCGGCAGATCCGGCGGATCCGCTGGCATTTGGCCGGATCCGGAAAATGTAAAAACTATAGGGATTTTAAGTGATACAGTATTCGTTATAGTTTTCATGGTAACTTCATATAAAGAACTATTTTCCATATTTTTTTCAAATTTGTAGCATGCATACTTTAGAAGTTACAGCTGGAACAAATTATCAGTCAAAAACGCCCCTTTTAAAAGCAAATATCTCGTGACACAAACATTTGAGTGACTTTGTTTTAAAAGACCTATTCAACGATACCCTACTCAATATTACAGAAGAAAAAAAAATTTTTTGGCCCCCTTTCACTTGTATGGGAGAAGGTCCAAAAAACTTTTAAAATATTTGTTTCTCAACATTTTCTAACTTTGGGTCAACACGATCTATCTTCATAGCCATAGGCCTTACGGCGATATTTGGCCAAAAAGCTGCATTTTTGTTAAAAAGCAAACCGCTTTGTACAGTTATAGTAGGGACCAAAATAAGCAATTTCAGTCGCAGCAGTCGAAGTTTCCTCCATTGGGAACAGAGATGGCGCCACTTTTATATACATAAAAATCTTTAAAAAATTCTACAAATCCAACGGGTCAACCGATTTTAATGTTTAATATGTCAAATGAAAGCTAATTACCTGCAGTAATATAAAAAAATATCCGAGTTACTGCAAATTATTAGAAATGCGCATAAATTCGATTTTTTTATATTATTTTTAAAAAAATTTTAGGTTATTGCTTAAAAACAATGATAAATCATATAAAAGGGTATGTTTTTATTATATAATAACATAAATAATTTGACTACGCGTTTTATAAAAAATACTGTAAGTCAATATCTCTATTACTTTCCGAAATATATAAGTTTAAAGATGGCGGCGGATTTAAGATTAATGAGTGGCACTTAAAATATATTCTTCTGAAACCTTTTGTGTGGGGTATCAAATTAAAGAGCTCCACGAGATGGTTTAAAAATATATTGTTTTATACATTATAGCGCGATTTAAAAAAAAATGAGGAAAACAGATGGCGCCACTTACTTATATTTTTTGTGTTAAAGTTATAAAAGTAAGATTTTAACCGATTTTTGACAAAACACTATTATTTAATTAATAACACGATTGATATGAAGAACCGGCCAAGTGCGAGTCGGACTCGCGCGTAGGTTATCAATACAATGAGGAACTGTCAGGACTTGGTTCTTCAAATCGTGTATAGATGGCGCGTTCCTATGTGACCACAGATTACTTATATATACCTATGTCCCTATCAAGGAGGTTTTATTTACTCCCTACGGACCGAAGGGAGTATTTCCTAGGTCCATGGTCCAGACTCGGAAGATAGTGATGTAGGTATTACAAACTTTTAAGTTATGAACTTTTTAAATTATTAACTAACACTGTGGGCCGGTCAAAGAGTCCCAATGTAATAATACCAAGGAATTTGTAAATCTTCTGAAGTTTGAGGATCTGCAAGCAGAGGATCTTCACTTTCCATTTCAGATTCTGATGAGCTGCAGCTCAATTTCTTTTGAGTTATAAATACACATGATTTTGTTTGAGGTGCTTCACTCAATGAAATAATCAAGGGAACATCATGCCATTAAAAATTTATTCTTTTTAGAACTGCAATAAGATGTGTATTTTGATTAATATATAAGGTGTAAAAAAATCATCTGCGAATATTTTAAGGGGTGAACCAGCCAATGAAACTAAACAACTTTCCCCAAGGAACATAGGTCGAAATATAAAAAAAAAAATTTGACCTCCCATACAAAATGTACCAGCCGGTCGAGTCAATTTGTATGGAAGGCCAAGATTTTTTTTTCATATTTCGACCTATGTTCCTTGGGGAAAGTTGTTCAGTTTCATGAACTGAATCACCCCTTAAAATATTTGCAGTTGATTTTTTTACATCCTGTATAAAATAACGATTACCAGCAAAGCAAACTCTTATAAATACAAATGTCAGTACCTAATTTAAGTAGTTATATAGTGTAAGTGTAAGGATCACTTACGCAACGCAGGGGATCAACAATGTTTTTTTTCAAATTCTTTATTATAAATAAACATACTTACAAATAGGTGAACTTATACAAAAACAATTATGTTGCTAACTATTTCCTAAACTAAAAATATTCTTGTATCATAGGGTAAATAGGCAGCAGACATAACTATTCTAAATAAAATATAATGATAAATAAAATACTACTATACCATTTAAAATAAACTTAAATACACCTTAAAATAACACAATAATAACTAAAACCTATCCTAACGGTGGAGACGTGAGTGGTAGCTTCCCTCGGAAGCGACGGAACACGACTCCTGCGGCCAAAACTCCGGCGACGTGAAGACGCTCAGTGTAGCTGTTGGGACTCGCACCACGAACGAGTTGAAACCCACCCAATGGCGTGACTCCAGCGGCTCCACGTATACTCCGAGTCTCGGCGTATCCTTGAAGACACCTGCCTTATGTCTCGCGAAGATGTAATCCAACACGTCTTGCTTGGTAGTAGTGTCGTGCAGGCGGGAGACATAAAGCGATGTCCTCGGCGTGAAGGCGCGCAGCGGGAGATTAGCCTCTACCGGTGAGGTGCCGCACTTGTTCTGGCGGGGTTGCCTTCTGCGCTTCTTCAGAACCAAAGTAAACTCATCCGCATCTACTTGGTCACTGCGCTTGTTAAGGGTTGGTTCAAAGAGTGGTAGTTTAGCCATACCCTTATTGTGACAGCCGATGTGGCGCAGTGGTTAGTATGCCTGCCTGCCACGCAAAGGTTCCGGGTTCAATTCCCGGTGGGGTCACTCACAAGTTGATATTTATCACTTTGTGAATTTGTTCCCAGTCTGGTTAGGACATTGCAGGCTGAACCACCTGATTGTCCGCAAGTAAGATGGTTCCGTGCTTCGGATGGGCACGTTAAGCCGTCGGTCCCGGTTGCTGTCTATGATGGCGGTCGTTACACAGCCATGTCAGAGGCCTGCTACTTGCAGTAGGCGGTTGAAAAACTCTGACACCAGGGTTCATCGGGTCGTTGAACGACTCGGTGTCCCACACGAAAAGAAAGAAGACCCTTATTGTTCGCCGCTGATGCAGCGAGCGGCTTAGGAGGCCGGTTTTCGATGTTCCGGCGCCGACGTTTATTCTTGTCAGCAGTCTTGCCAGGCGCAGTTGGCGGCGTAGGCGCTGCGGCGCGGGGCAGGTCGAGCGGTGCGGCGGCGGCGGGGAGCGCGCGCGCATGCTGGTCGGTTCGCTTGGTGGGCGAATCTGCTGATGAGGCGCTTGTAGCCGATGCATATGATTCACCGGCGGCACGCATTCCTCGATTTTCGTTGTCAGCAGAAATCGAAGTCTCAGCTGACCTAGTTGTTGACTTTCGCAACAAATCTATTTCGGTACGCAAGTCAACAATAGTTTTCTCTGAGCGTTCGAATTGTCACTGAAATTCTTCCAGCTTGGTTTCAAGGGTCCTGACGTCCCTTAGCAGCCGGGTAACATCCTGCTGGTCAAGCTCGTTGGGAAGTTTCTTATGAGTAGCCCTCACAAAGACTGGCACTTTTTGGTGATCAGTCTCCTTCAGAATATTCATAATATCTTGCAGGCTCTTCTTGCCATTTTCGTCCCCTGTTCGATGGGGCACACACTTTGCGTTCAGCTTGAGCCACTCACACAGTAGCGCCTTCGCCTTGCATATGTCGTCCACCGAGAAATAGGTCGAGCACAGCTGGATAGCGGAGGCCTCGTTTGTGATGGTACATTGATCTTGCAGGAACGCGAGGACATCGTTGGCCAAGAAATATGTATTCATCTTGGACCAAGTCGAGCGCAGCCGGTGCTACGCTGACGAATTATTTTACTATTTTACAATTTAAAATAATTTAAGTCGGCAAATACGTGCGCATCGCTCGGCGCATTGCGACAAACCTCAAAATGTTATCAATGTAGTTCGAGTCATACAAATGCAAGTTAAGTTCTTTGCTTCTATCCAAATGCATCGGTCTTTGGGAATAACATGTTGTGCTGTATTATTACATCCCGGTACAACGCATTTATTGACCATGTCTAATCTTTGTAACTAGGCGCACAGGAAAATCGGAGTTTTATTATTTAGGTATATCAATCACAGCTTGATTACAACTACAACAAGGTCTTTGTTGAAAACACGTTGTTTGAAAAATATCCTTATTAATATTCACCAAAGAGGTCTCAATAAAATATAAACTCTTAGAAATTTTTTGCTATATTGGAAACTGATTGTAGATATAAAACCGAGCTTTGTATTAACCTACTTTATATCTACACAAGCGGCACGCGTGGTACTGTCTTAGAATTATCATCATTTATTTATTTATATTTATTAGGACAACCAATTGTAGTGACAATAAAACGTACATAGGTAAATTTAACACATGGTAAAGACATAAATGCACTACATTTCAAGGTGCCACCGCATGCATAATAAATATAGGTAACAATGAAAGAAAGACCTCATCATTGACCTCATACGTCTGTGACAGACGATTTATTTATTCAGTGTCTGAGGCAAGATTTTTCATAACTGTATAAGCCAATACGGGAGCGGCATGACTTTCCGCACGCTCTACAAGTGAAGGTGGAATCGGAGACTAGCACATGCATGTTTAGATGTCGTTTTTGCCTTTTGTTTGCGAGACCAGCGCAGCGCAGGCATCATCGTGAGTTCTACGTCCATCAAACTCACGCTTTCTCCATTCATCTCTATTCTCAGCAAGCTTCTCCCAGCTTTGAAGGTCGATGTCAAACGTAGCCATGTCCCGTTTGGTGCAATCTTTGAAACGTAGCATCGGTCTTCCAACTCCTCTTTTAGCGTTAGCTATGGCGCCAAGCAGAACACACCGCGGTAGTCGGGAAGGTTCCATGCGGTGCACATGTTTGCCCTAGCCACCGCAATCGTCTCTGCTTAAGCAAAGCGGTGAAGCTAGGCAGCTGTGCAGTCTTTAGAACTTGCTCATTTGTTACCCTGTCATGTCAGGTTATAATTATTAATTATGCAAGATGTTTCTTACGCAGGGCATATGAAATCTGTTGAGTCGACGTTCTTGTCCAGTAGAATGTAGGTACAATGTGTCTCACGCAAGGAACCCTCGTCAGGGAGTCTGGTCTCTTGTAAAGCTCAAACAGCAATGTTCAGTCTGTGTAATTCGGCGTCATTACGGCAGTTTTACGCAGATCTTGTGCGTCAGTCAGTAGAAGAACCTCCACAGGTGTCAGGGAGGCCTGTCCTCATAGTACGGACATTCCATGTTGCAAATCGCATTGATAAGCGGGGATATTGCTATCCGCGTGACGTGGGTAAAGTTTTCTCTCCACAGAAGCGCAGAGGACCTACGCTATCCTCTCGGCCTTCCTGGCTGACTCCACAGGAACGAAGAGTCGATACGTGTGGAGCCAGGTCGGCTGCAGGAGTCTGCCGCACGATATATTACCAGTCACTCGCGCCTAACGGAGACGTCGGACGGATTTTTGTGTGGTGTGAAGTTTTCCTTCTCCAGGACCCTGATTCACTTGGGTCGGATTTATCCCTCGGTCGCCCCTAAGGGGTCACCGACTTAGAATACCATCAGCCTATTACCCTGCGAAAGGGCAGCAGCGATACTTGTGAATACAAAACTCTGTACTGGATACAATACACGCGGCGCCAAGCCAAAAAACGAAACGTAACGTTGAGACATAAACACTTCGCGGCTGTATTTTTGAGGTACACATATTACAAAAATAAAAGAAATAATAAACATAAAAAGCAATACCACAAGTATATAAAAATGTTAAAACAATGTGTAATTAAGGCACAAAAAACCACAAACACTAAATACATTTTGAATAGCAAAAATAAAGTAAAAGCTACCTGGGACGTAATTAAAAATGAAACAAATAATAACATCACATATCAAAATATACTTAAAATTAATAATAATGGACATTTAACTGACGATCCTAATGAAATTGCAAATATATTTAAAAATTATTTTATAAATTTGACAAATAAACGAAATGACAATTTAAAAAATACTATGACATTGAATAAATATATTAATAATACAATATTTTTAACGCCAATAAATGAGTTCGAAGTTATTAAAATAATAAAAAATTTGAATAATACAAACTCAAGGTTACGACGGTATATGCACGAAGGTAATTAAGAGTGTAAAGAACAAATATGTAGTGTGTTAACCTATTTAATAAACATATCATTTGAAACTGGCTGCTTTCTGAGCTGCTTAAAAGTCAGTCGTGAAGCCATTACACAAAAGGAGACCGCACTGATATCAGTAACTACCGTCCAATCACACTGATACCAATTTCTCAAAAATTTTGAAAGGGCCATGCACATGAAACTTACAACATTCCTAGATAAGTACAAAATTCTTAGTGAAGAGCAGTTTGGGTTTCAGAAAGGAAAGTCAACTACAATCGCTGCCTATAATCTTGTATCTGGAATATTACAAAATAAAAATGCAGGTAATATCGTAACATGCCTATTTTACGATATGACCAAAGCTTTTGACTACGTGTCACATGAATCACTTGCACGAAAACTAGAATTTAATGGTATTAGAGGTCCTGCACTAAGCTGGATCACGTCATATCTGCAGAATCGAAACCAGTGTGTTCAAATCACTAAAGTTAGGTTTAGGTACCTACCTATTTGATTTACAAATTCTTTGGTATTATTTCAATGTAAACTCTTTGACCAGCTCATAGTGTTAATAATTCAAAAAGTTCTTATCTTAAAAGTTTGTAATACCTACATCACCTTCTACCGAGTCTCTATAGGGACGTATATATTAATCTGTGGTCATATTATAACGCGCCATCTATACACGATTCAAAGAACGTAGCTCTGACAGTTCCCTATTGAGCATACAAAACACGTTTATTGTATGGGAGCCCCCTCTTCATTTTAATTCTATTCCGTTTTTAGCATTCATAGTTGCAGTAGAAATAGTATAACGCCTCCTATCATATAATTGATTTTAATTCCCGATACAAAAATGTGGAAAAAAGTCTTTATTTTCATATTTTGAAGAAATATTTCTAATAAATGTTATTCAAATTTGTGAGTAGAACACGACCTTATAAATTGTAGATAATGGTGGCGGCAATGGGCCTTCAATGCATCGTGTTCAACGTCAAAGTCTGCTTTACGCTGCTCCTCAAAGTCGTAGATTCACCTCTTTACAAGACCGCGCCATTTTGGCCGTTGTGCCGCCAAAACCTCAAATTGAGAGGGCTCGATGATGCGTCTTACATGTGTCTCTTCTGAACATCTATAAATCGAAGGAGTTGACCGCCATGCTTTCGCTTGCCCTCCTCCAGGACCGAATAGAAAATGCACTTCGCCACTCGCTCATCCGCCATCCAGGAGTGACCGCACCACCTTAGCTGTCGACGCATTAAGTAGGCTTCAATTCCACCAACATTGGCTCGTCTTAGAATTTCGGTGTTGCGAACTTGGTCGGACCAATTGATCTTCATAATAGTGCGAAGGCATTTGAGTTGGAAACGATCCAAAGTGCGTATGTGGTGACGATACACACACCAGGTTTCGGAAGAGTACAGGTGTTTGGCAGCACAATCGCCATATAAACAGATATTTTCGTGGCTAACTTTGGAATGTAGCTTCCCAAATGCTGCAGCTGCAGCACTGATTGTAATTGTGCTATTGATTTCAGCATCAAGGTCACACTTATAGTCCTGCAAGTTCGTGCGCGACCCTCCCTAGGGGTGACAGACGTTGGGAGGGGAGATGTCAGCGGGAAGCAAGCGGGTAGCGGGAGGTGTAGCGGGGAAGGGAAATGCGCGCATCCGCGCCGCACGTCATATTAAAATGACGTGCTTACTCGCCCCCCAACCGTCTGTACCCCGCAGGAAGGTCGCGCACGAACCTGACGGACTATAGCTGTTATAGTGTTCCCCAGATATCGAAACTTGTCAACCTGTTTTAACATATCTTTACCAAGCTTAATTGTCAGTGTGTCACGACCTCGTGTATCCAGGGTCATCACTTACGTCTTTTTAACACTGATCTTTAGGCCGAGGCCGAATATGCAGCATGCTTGGTGAAAAATGGTCGTCAGTTGTTCCAGGCCTTCTGGGATTCTGCAAAGCACAGGTCATCGGCATACATAATTTCGGTAATAAGTGCATGAGAGTCTTTGACGCGCGCCTTAAGTCTAGCCGAATTGGAAAGACTGCCATCTATGCGGAAGCGGATGCGGACTCCTACGGAGACAGGACCATAGGACCTCCTTGACTACGCACCCTTGTTTCACCCCACCGGTGACGGGGAAGAAACCAGACTGTTCACCGTTTACAGAGACGCAGCACTGCATATCGTCATGCAGGCAGGAGTCTCAGGAGGCGCACAAACTTCTCCGTGCACCCTAGTTTTCCTAGCACCGCCCAGAGAGCTTCACGAGGCACACTGTCGAACGCTTTCTCTAGGTCAACAAAGCAGAGGTACAACTGACGACCTTGTTCTCTGCTTTTTTCCTGCAGTTGACATACCCAGAAAATAGCTTCACAAGTGCCACGGTCAGGTGGGAAGCCAAACTGGGTTTCGGGCAGAATCTTTCCAGATAAGTCCTTCAAGTGGTTTAATAGGACCTTTGCAAAGGCCTTTCCTGGGACCGATAATAACAAAATACTGCGGTATGAGTTGCAGTCAGAACGGTCACCTTTGTTTTTGTAGCGAGCACACTTTAAAATCATCCGGGACTCGCTTCTCCTTCCACATTCGAAAAAAATGTTTCCATACCAACGATTGCAGCTCCGCACCGCCATATTTAAATATTTGATCTATGTATTTGACCTGGTATAAGATCAATGCCAACCACCCGCTTATTATGCTGCTGTCTGATGGCAGTAACAATCGCATCACATGACAAAGGTATAGCTGTGACCAACAAATGAGACAGATGATGTCAATGCTGCTTGGCGAGCTTTGTCATATCATCTCATAGTTTTTGCTATCTTTCAGCGGCTTATCTCATGAACGGATTACCTACCGCTCATGAGATACCGTTCTGTGAACTATCTAACTATTAAGTTAGATTTACTGCTTATTTCAACTATCTATTAAGTTAGATAGTTGATTTTTTATATGATAGAAGGCTATATACTATTTCTACTGCAACGATGAATGCTAAAAACAGAATAGAATTAAAATGAATAGGATGCTTCCATACAATAAACGTGTTTTGTATGCTCGTTTGTATTAATAACTTACGCGCGAGTCCGACTCGCACTTGGCGGGTTCTTCATATCAATCGTGTTGATTAATTAAATAATAGAGTTTTATAAAAAATCGGTTAAAATCTTACTTTTATAACTTTAAAACAAAAAATGAAAATAAGTTGCGCCATCTCTTTTCCTCATATTTTTTTTTAATTTGCGCTAAAATGTATAAAGCGATGTATTTTTAAACCATCTCGTGGAGCTCTTTAATTTGATACCCACACAATAGGTTTCAGAAGAATATATTTTAAGTGCCACTCATTAATCTTAAATCCGCCGCCATCTTTAAACTTATATATTTCGGAAAGTAATAGAGATATTGACTTACAGTTTTTTTTATAAAACGCGTAGTCAAATTATTTATGTTATTATATAATAAAAACATACCCTTTTATATGATTTATCATTGTTTTTAAGCAATAACCTAAAAGTTTTTAAAAAATAATATAAAAAATCGAATTTATGTACATTTCTAATAATTTGCAGTAACTCGGATATTTTTTTTATATTGCTGCAGGTAATTAGCTTTCATTTGACATATTAAACATTAAAATCGGTTGACCCGTTGGACTTGTAGAATTTTTAAAGATTTTTATGTAAAGTGGCGCCATCTCTGTTCCCAATGGAGAAACTTGACTGCTGCGACTGAAATTGCTTATTTTGGTCCCTACTATAACAGTACAAAGCGGTTTGCTTTTTAACAAAAATGCAGCTTTTTTCATAATGTGTAGTACTATCACACCAAATTTGATGTCGATAGCTCTAAAACTGACGGAGTTATGAGGGCGCGGCATACAGACAGACTGACAGACTTACCGAAACTATAAGGGTTTCTAGTAGACTACGAAACCCTAAAAAGCGACGTCTGCAAATACACGTGCTAGATTGATGAGTGGCGGTCTGGCGGTGTAGTGTTTGTTAATAACTACTCATTATCTTTTCGTGCTGAACAAAACAGCCTAAGTTGTATCGTATTGTTACGATTTCATAGTTACAAATAAATTCCCCAAAACATATTTTATTAATTTATTTATTTGTACTTTAATCCGTTAAACCTAATCATTTAATGAAATACGATATATAAAATGCGTGTTTTTACTATTAGTGTAATTAATCCGTCAGATCTGGCCGGATTCATATCATTCCGGTAAAATCCGGCCGGATCGGAATCCCTAAGTATCGGACACCGATCGAACGATTCTGATCAATTAGGAATTTGCATGAAACACGCCTATCAAATAACATTCTCTTTTTAATCTTTTAAACGAACAAATAATACAAGGAAAAACGATAAGGAAAGACCTTTGAAAAGAATTTTAAAAAGGAAATGTGAAGGAATTGTTCGGAAATCTCCAGATCTCTGTATTGTATACATTTAAAAGCGCTGCTTAATAAATTGGCATTTCTAAGGCATTTTTATACTTATTTCGTCATATGCGTTGGGTGTTGTGATTTCGTTGTGATGGATGAGATGATTGACAGCATATTGGAGTAACAAAAAGGGTAGGTATAACAAGCAGAAAGGGGGTCAAGGTAGGTAGGTACTCATGAAACTTGGTAACTTTCCCGATGGAATATGGGTCGAAATATTAAAAGAAAATATCGACCCCCCATAGTAAATCGATCAGCTGAATGGCGATTTTGTATGACAAATCAATTTATTTATTTTTCAATTATTTTTAAAACATTTTCTATGGGAAAAATTACCCTGAACCTCCTTTCGGCTTGTTTTACTCTTCCTGTTACTCCCTGTATTTTGAAATGTATCTATGAATAGGTAAATTATAAAGGTTCCTAAATAATTATCGCGATAGACCCGGTTCAATACTTAAAATGTATCTATGAGGTAATTCTATTAGATAAAAAGAATTTCTTCTATTTGTATTCAATCCATTATAGTTATCATTGTGTAGTTCTATTATTTGATGATCTAAAATCATAAGCACATGATTACAAAACAGATTGTTGTTGCAAGATGCAATACGAGAAAGAATTAGAGCTGTATCTGGTAAAAGAATCTGGTATGATTCTGAGCCGATATCAATGCAAGAAATATGACGTTCGTGGCAACCATCTTCTTAGTTACCTTCAGTTTCACTGAGATTCCAGTTCGTTCCAGTAAAAGTCAGTAAGCGTCAAAATCGTCGCGAGTGAGCTATTTTCGTTGGCTATTTTGTGTTATTATCTACTACACAAAGTATATAAAATCTCGTAATGTATGCATAGACTCGCTGCCTGTACTGTACTTATACCTATTGCAAGCCAAATAAATGTTGATTTTCATTATAGAAAAGCTTCACCTGTAAATAGTCAGCAAATAGTCTAACTGAAATCAATTTACACTGCACGGTATTTTAAACGATTTATGTTTATCTCCTATAAACATCGAACCCGTTTAGAGTCACCACCTGTAGAGCCCAGTAAAACCTGATGATACTAGGTAAAACCGGATGAAACCGGGTGAACCTGGATTACAGGAGATCGCCCGGTTAAACTTACGACAACGGTGGTGTAGATACCTATTTCTTAGTAAGTCAGGGTCTTGCAATGTTTCTACACCCTGAGGGTGAAAACGAAACCCAATTAGATGGATAGATAGATAAACCGAAACTACCAAAACTCTGCCATACGTCTGTCTGTCCATCTTCGCCAGGCTGTTTCTTATAAATCGTTATTATTATAGAGAGCTATTTCTTACAGCGTAGGTATTTTTTGTGCCAATCATACCTACTTTGCTTAGTTTTAATAGATCAACCTATAACTATTTATTCTCATAAACTGCATGAAAAGCGAATCACACTACGTTCAAAATTACGCGAAGGAATTCGGCGCAATTAGGTACGCCTGCAATGTTATTTGCTTGTTATTTGCATTACGAATTACGGATGACACACTTCAGATGTAATTCCGTCGCCGAATGTCAGTCCGAAATAATTCGGCATGATTTGTACGTAATTTCGGCACTTATAGCGTGTCATATCAACCGAACACGCTGAAAACTGACGGAACGAAATTTACCCGCCGAATTCCGGTCGCGTAATTTCGGTTGTAGTGAGTCTACACACTTAGACTGATCCCCACCTCCTACTCCAACATACCCTTTCAATCCCCAAATCTATCGGCAACGCACGTTCGTAAAAAATAGAAACCTGTCACCATACATCATTGTTCCGCCAACTTCGGCAGGTTAACAGAAAATGGGAGTCTCTGAGTTCTGTTTTCGGCTTGTTTCCCCAACTTTGAAGGATCAATTATTCTTAAGGGATAGATTTGTCGTGAACTTTTCAGCAGTTTTGTCTCCGGTGGAGGTAATATTATATCTTTAAATGAAATCAAGTATGAAAGATATGGAAATATAGTTACAGTGTATGAGGGAAAGCTCTACGAATAGTGATTGATGTGATAAGATAAGGCTAATTCAGAACATCCATAATATGCACCACATCTGTGAGAGTGACTCAGAAGACCGTGTATCACCATAGAGACAGGTTCTCAGCCTGTCGCCTACAATTGCAATACCTACATCAACTCTCAAATCCCTTAGCCGCTTTAAATAAAAGTATGGATGGATTAAACTAACTTTAAAATAGTTACGAATTGACTTTGTTCTAGCCAAACTTGCCGACTGTTATCAAAGAGAAAGAACGGAAAATAACAAAATGGTTTCCCTGAAAGACATGCAGTTCCAGAAATTGGAGGTTATTCATACATGCACCCACTACTAGAGACTAGACTGGGGAGTGGTATTTCTGCTGACTCACGTTTACGTGACGCGGGTACTGAGCAGGTGCTTGTACATAGTCAGATACTTTTATGAGAAACTTTAGATCGAAATATGAAAAAAAATATTGGACCCCGTACTTACTAAGTGACGAACTATTATTACTACTGCTAGATTGTTATAAGAAATCTTATTTACTTACATATTATTCCACAGACGACATGTAAGACATGAAATGGAGGCGAGAGACGTGCGCAATTGCGACACTTGAAACGAATATGGAAACGTCCATATGAAATGTATGAAACAGAAGAGACGCCGTCTACACGCGTGAGACGCGCGTAGCATCGGTGGTGTCAGCTGACGATCACTTGTCTGACAGATGTCATCTTACGTCTCGCGTCGCACGTCTCATCTGTGAATATTAGTCTAACGTCGAAAGGAGTTGATATTTGTTTATTTACCTATCACTTTGTGTGATTATTCCCGATTTGCTTAGGTCACCAATGCGCATTTGTCTCTGTTAAACTAGTTTATGGTAGATGCAGTATAGGTACTCGTATTTGTCTGTTTTGCACGTGGACGTCAAGTAACAAGATTGGTCTTGCACTATGTACAGACACGAGAGTAGGAAGAATAGTTTGATAACGTTTCTGTTCGCCAAATTACAGGTTGTGTGTTAGGAATGACAGCCTAGGAACTATAGTCCTGCAAGTTCGTGCGCGACCCTCCCTAGGGGTGACAGACGTTGGGAGGGGAGATGTCAGCGGGTAGCGGGAGGTGTAGCGGGGAAGGGAAACGCGCGCATCCGCGCCGCACGTCATATTAAAATGACGTGCTTACTCCCCCAACCGTCTGTACCCCGCAGGAAGGTCGCGCACGAACCTGACGGACTATAGAGGCTGTGCTACCAAGGAATCGCAAAGAAAACATAATAGGGTCCTTAACTGGGTGACACTATTAGAAATAATAAAATGTTTATTTAACATTTTCAAGTATTTTGATTTAGAATATTTACACGTGCTTTTAGTTATTGTTCTTAGATTTACACTGAAAAATAATATAAAAATAGCTACTAGCGAATCGTAAGCGGTTTCACTGGCTTCAACTCATTTTCCAGCAGGCAAAAGATTTTTTTTCCGGCATGTGTTATGCACATCAACCTTTCTCTTAAATCTCTATATCTTTAATTAGAAACCGCATCAAAATCCGTTGCGTGGTTTAGGAGGAGTTACTTTCACGACAGACACGCGAAACCACGCGAAACGCTAAAACTGCCGGGAAACTGAACAACTTGGACAAACTTTGTTATTTGAAAAATTAAACTTCTCATAGAAATTGAGTCGATTAAATAATACATTTGTCTGGAAAGTACAATTCTTTTTTATATTAGTAGGTACAGGTAGTTTCATTACATTTTATTCATTAATATTAAAGTTTTTTCGAAATGAGAAAGAAAAGCCTAAGTGGATGCCTAATTTTATCCGACAATTAAGGTACGATAACGAACAAAATAGCTAAGTATTTTTTGCCCGAAGAAAATGTGCTAATGTTTTCCCGCGGATAAAAGGGATTAACCCAAAAAAAAAGCTTTTGAGAGATCAAAAACGCGATTTACATCAATTCATTTCACCTTTCAGCAGCAAATCGTCGGAGTCCATTTAACTAAGCTGCAAATTCATTTCAGAAATCGCCTGAATACGGAAAGAAGGGAAAACAACAATAACCGTTTTAGCGCCTTTTTCTGCGTGAGATAATATATAAGTACGTAATTGACCGAGATTTCTCGGTAATCAATAGATGACGACGTTAGTTAAAAAACAAAAAAAATCTAATAGTTCGAGAGCCCAGGGGGTAAGTGGCTATCTCATAAGGTACCACGATAGGCTAGGTTTGGATCGTTAACCAAGACTTAAACAAGTCGTATGACCCAGGTCTGCCAGAGCCAATCCTGCCGAAACATAAAAATAATCGATATTTTCAGAGTCATTTTTCGTAAAAATATGTCATAAGGTACCACAATGAAAGTGCTGGCATCAGTTAACCATTGAAAAATTATGTAAAGCTTGGTTACTACCACTGCCCTGCCGGAAGTGCTTGCAGACCTCTCCAAAGATGCCCTTTCGACCCTAAACTATCTCATCGGGTACCACGACGCGACCACCACAACATAATAGCCAAGATCACTCTGACAATAGATCACAAGGTCTGCCAGGCCTAAACTTGCATCCTAGTGTTTCAGACATTTGAAGTTGTAGGTCCAGTGTATGAAAAATGACTATATCTTTTCCCCGTGTTTGATTTTGATGGTGCCTTAATACGAAATGCTCTCCATAATGAGGAGCTTCGAGTCATATAGGACAGTTGGGTGGAGTTTCAGTATTGAACACAATCCTGTCAAAAAGTTTGAAATGGAGGTTTGGTCTATGAAAACTGGCGTATATCTTATTCCCCGGTTTGATTTTGATGGCGCCTTAATATGAAATGCTCTCCATAACTAGGAGCTTTGAGTCATATAGGTCAGTGAGGAGGAGGGTCTCTGTATTGTACACAATCCTGTCAAAAGTGTGAAATTGTAGGTTAAGTGTATGAAAACTGGCCTATATCTTTTCCCCACTGGTTTGATTTTGATGGTGCCTTGGTAAGAAATGCTCGTAATGATTAGGAGATTCGATTTGTATGGGTCAATTGGATAGAAGGTCTCTGTTCTGTGCACAATCCTCCTAAATATGAAAATATTCGATAACTTCTGCAGATTTTATCAGTTAAAGTTGTCATATCATAAGGAACTCGAATAAAAGTGCTTGCATCAGCTTACCATTGACAAATTATGTTAAAAACTTGATCTGCCACTGCGCACTCTGCCGGAAGTCCTTAGATGAGATAGGTTAGGGGTGTCGGAAGGGTATATTTGGAGGGTCTCCAAGAACTTCTGGCAGAGTGCGCAATGGCCGACCAAGTTTTCTTAACTCAATTTATCAATGGTAAGCTGATCTCTTTTATTCAGTACCTATGATATGACAATATTAACGGCAAAAATCTGCAGAACATATCAATATTTTCATGCAGGATTGAATTTTTCCGTTAACATTGTAATTTCATAAGGTACCCGAATGACAGTGCCAGCATCAGCTTACCATTGATAAATTGAGTTAAGAAAACTTGGTCTGCCATTGCGCACTCTGCCAGAAGTCCTTGGGACCCTCCAAATATACCATTCGACACCTAACCTATCTCATCTAAGGACTTCCGGCAGAGTGCGCAGTGGCAGACCAAGTTTTTAACATAATTTGTCAATGGTAAGCTGATGCAAGCACTTTTTATCGAGTTCCTTATGATATGACAATTTCAACTGATAAAATCTGCAGAAGTTATCGAATATTTTCATATTTAGGAGGATTGTGCACAGAACAGAGACCTTCTATCCAATTGACCCATACAAATCGAATCTCCTAATCATTACGAGCATTTCATACCAAGGGACCATCAAAATCAAACCAGTAGGGGAAAAGATATAGGCCAGTTTTCATACACTTTACCTACAATTTCACACTTTTTGACAGGATTGTGTACAATACAGAGACCCTCCTCCTCACTGACCTATATGACTCAAAGCTCCTAGTTATGGAGAGCATTTCATATTAAGGCGCCATCAAAATCAAACCCAGGGGAATAAGATATAGGCCAGTTTTCATAGACCAAACCTCCATTTCAAACTTTTTGACAGGATTGCATTCAATACTGAAACCTCCACCTAACTGTCTATATGACTCAGAAGCTCCTCATTATGGAGAGCATTTCGTATTAAGGCACCATCAAAATCAAACACGGGGAAAAAGATATAGGTCATTTTCATACACTGGACCTACAACTTCATGTCTGAAACACTAGGATGCGCAAGTTTAGGCCTGGCAGACCTTGGATCTATTGTCAAGTGATCTTGGCTATTATGTGTGGTGGTCGTCGTCGTGGTACCCATGAGATAGTTTAGGGTGTCGGAAGGGCATCTTTGGAGGTCTGGCAAGCACTTCCGGCAGGGTGCGCAGTGACCATTTAGCTTTACATAATTTTCAATGGTTAACTGATGCCAGCACTTTCATTGTGGTACCTTATGACATATTTTGAAAAATGACTAAAAATATCGATTATTTTATGTTTCGGCAGGATTGGCTCTGGCAGACCTGGGTCATACGACTTGTTTAAGTCTTGGTTAACGATCCAAACCTAGCCTATCGTGGTACCTTATGAGATAGCCACTTACCCCCTGGGCTCTCGAACTATAACGAAAAAATAATAAAAAATAAAAAACCCATGATATACCACACTTAATGAAATCGTTTGGAGCCGATTCCGAGATTATTAATTACCTGTCTACGATTTTCGAATACAACTTTTGCGTGTTCAAAAGTATACTCACAATAGAATTGTTCGGTATTAAACCAGTTAAAAGCATAATTAGATCAAAATCCACATTTTAAGGCCGTTAACGCGATGCAGAATAGAAAAGCATCACTCCATTCCTTTTCTTTCCCGAGGGTGAAGTAAGAGGCGAACAGGACTCTACCTTTGCTCTGGGATTTCAAGTGTTTTACGATTTTAAGCGACAGGATGACAACCTGTCACGATAGTAACGAGATTTTTCTAAAGATAAAGGATAGGTTTTGATTGATTTCTCAAATGCTTTTAACAATGTAGATTATGACATTCTATTAGCTATCCTTTCTTACCTTAAAATTGACTCCCAGGCACTGCTCTGGTTCTCTTCCTATCTGCGTGGTCGTCAGCAGGCTATTCGTGTCGGTCAGACAATCTCTGACTGGTGTGATTTGACTGCTGGCGTTCCTCAAGGCGGGATTTTATCGCCATTGCTTTTCTCAGTTTTATTAATGAAATATCCAAATCTCTTCGCTGCTCTTACCACCTCTACGCGGATGACCTCCAGCTTTACGCTCAGTGTCGCAGTGATGACATTAATGAGGCTGTGCGTCTTGTTAATCTTGATCTGGCCAGTATTTGTCAGTGGTCCGTTAAGTTTGGCATTTCCGTGAACCCTGGTAAGTGCCAGGCCATCATTTTGGGTAGTACCCGCCAGCTTGCCAACATCGATGCGTCAGGTATCGATGATGTGACGTATAACTCCAGCAAAATCGAGCTCTGTCACCATGTTAAGGACTTATTCTTGATAGCACGCTCAGTTGGACGAATCAGGTGGACAATGTCAGTCGCAGAGTCATATACACATTACGGCTACTATATCGTTTTAAAATTTTCTTCCAACAGACACCAAGCGTATGTTAGTACAATCACTATGTCTACCTGTCATCGATTATGCTGATGTGTGCTATCTCGACCTGACGTCAGAATTACTTAACAAACTTGATCTGCTCATGAATCGCTGTATACGTTTCATCTTCAATCTCCGGAAATATGACCACGTGTCCAGTTTTCGCAAACAGTTAGGCTGGCTCCCTATACGGTATCGGAGAAATCTTGAGGTTCTGATGACCTTATACACGGTACTGAACGATAAATTTGCCCAGATTACCTTAAGACCCGTTTTCGTTATCTCTGCGACGACCACTCTCGAGTGACTCGTTCCTCAAATACCCTCGAGCTTGCATCACGCGTTTGTAAACAGCTTTCTACAACAACTCTTTTACTGTAGCGTCTGTCCGACTTTGGGATTCTCTGCCTGTTGAGATCAGGCTGGTGACCGTGGTGCTTTCAAAGGCTGGTGTATAATCACTTCACTCGACTTCTCAAAGTTCTAAATAATGAACATGATGAATAGTGGTGTACGCAGTCGAAAATAATTTTCTATCTCCACCCACATTTATTTTCTTTTTTTTTTACACTTGTCAAGTTACTTCGCAGTGTACTTCACTCAGCTTTTTTTTTTTTTGCGTTTCCCGAAAACGTCAAACGAAAATCACGTTACCACCGTCCACTGCCATTTATCTTGATTTCCTGCCACCCTCTTTCTTTGTTTCTCTGGTAGATGGCGTTGTATGTATTTGTGACTTACTATTTTGTTTTGCTTTTAGTCAGAGGTATATCATATTTATTTACTTATATGTATTAAATATATATTTATATATATTTTATAATGTTTATGTATTACGTAGGTATATATTGTTATTTATCGTATATATTATTAATGTAATGTGTTACTTTTTTAAACCAGTTTTATGTGTTTTTTATCACTGCACCCACTTTTGACTCTCTCAATTTACCTTTTGGTTGGCCGGTAGAGAATGCCGCGTGGCATTAGGCCCGCCCTTTGTACTTTTCTGTGCAATAAAGTTTAATAAATAAATAAATAATTAAGGTGTGCTCAATTTGGGTGGGGTGGGTGTCTATTTAAAATATTAATTTGATCATTTCCTCCTCAAACCCGGCGCGGCAAGCTCGCGTAAACTGCGAAAGCGGCGTAACTCAAAAATCAGTGAAAACCCACCCCAGCCGAATCCGTAAAACTTAACCCTAAAAGGCGACATTCCCAACATTTTCTCCGTCCAGATTGACACTGTTCCAAACAATCGTGGG
The DNA here is from genome assembly GCA_024500475.1 of Phthorimaea operculella. Lineage (NCBI taxonomy): Eukaryota > Metazoa > Arthropoda > Insecta > Lepidoptera > Gelechiidae > Phthorimaea > Phthorimaea operculella. The sequence continues at coordinate 3,605 of JANFCV010000390.1, read as the reverse complement.
GCAGTATGCTTTAATCTGGGCAATAAATTTCTTTTATCTCCAAGCCTGGGGCCTCGCTTTCTTACAGCGAGAGAAATTCTTTCGGAAAACGAGTCGAGTTGTCGTAACAAAGGCCGTAACTTAAACAACGGGGTTTACGTTTTGAATGATTAAAGAGACGAGGTGGATGAGTTTTAATTATGTTTCAGGTTGCTGCGCTTTTGAAGAAAGCCTAAGGTATTTTTGGTAGAGGTAAGTACCTGATTGATTAGGTTACTTGCGATGCGATACGACTTTGCATTTGTGTGTGAACCGACTGGTAGTGGCGTCGGCAGATGCCGAAGATCTCAGGTTCATATTCTGCCTGCGGTGAAAAGGTTTGCTAGTTTTTCAAAAATTGTTTACCTAACACGGGATGTGTTTTAAAATTTGGTATTCAATTTTATATAATTTGTGGCTCTTTTATATAATTTGTAATCATAGCCTACCATAGGTACCTCAAAAGGTATGAGAACTTATAGAAAGCTGATCAGTTTGACCTGTTGATCTCAGTATTTCGCATAGTCGTTCGTTCGGTATCACTATTTATAATGTTCTAAAAAATGTTTACTTTTGACAGTATTCCATGCAACTCCGGATCGGATCCCTATATGCAACATAAACCGAGTTAAACCGTTTTGTTTTATCCCACCAATGTATTGCGATTAACTTGCTCCTATGCGACTGTCCCGGGTGTAATGAAAAAGTGTTTTTTTGGTTTCCCGACTTCTGTGGTGGGGTGAAAATAAATGGTGTTTCGAGATATCCCTTATTGCTCATTGCATTCCGTTTAAACTTAAATGAGGTTTTAATGGTTTTTATTTTTTTTTTACATATACGTGTGTGTTTATTTTGTGAACAATTAAATTAGGTACACAATTAGGTGAGTTCGCAAAATAAGATTGAGCCGGTAGCCCTGTTGGTAGAGGCATCGATGATATACAGATGATGAAAGTAGCAGGTTCAAATCTTGCCTACGGTAAAAAAGTGTTTTTATAAAATATGATTTATTTTTAGTTGTGAGCAGTTTTGGTCTTCGTACTATTTAACAAAGTTTTAAACAGAATTTATAAACTCCTATCACATCAAAATCCATTGTGAAATCAGAACAACACTCTTTGCGGTCAAATTATAAACTCGACTGATTCCAAACACGACCAAAATGGAAATATTTTTATTTGCATAAAAATCGACAATGTCCATTTTTCTGGCTACTCATTTTTTTTAAAGGAATAATAAATACTGGGGCACAACGATTGTCAATCGTTTATTATGCAAAAAAGAAAAGTAAGCAAGGAAAGACAAGTGTTTTGTTAATCCTGTAAATTATTAGAATGTCGTTTTGAATTAAGAAAATATTTGCAGTGTGGAAGAAAACTCAGAACACACAGGGTACTATACTAAAGACTGCGCGCGATCTTATGGCATTCGAAGTGAAGACAATATTATCCATGTGGCTGCCACCAGATCGCGCGTGGCCAATAAGGTGTCCTTAGATTAGTCTCAGCAGCGCGATTGACAGGCTAGATAAAAGTTTCTATATTAAAGATTGCGGATGCATTACCTGAAAAATGCTTTGAAATTACCGCAGATGGGTTATGAGGACCAACGATTTATAGATGAATCTATAAGAACAAATGTTCTGACTGACTAATTGACTGACATGATTGCAGAGCTTAAACTACTACTTCAAGAAACATCAAATGTTGACAGTACTATGCGCATTCATTAGTCAGTCAGACTGCCAATTTGAAACAGTGGCTGGTGAAGTGATCTCTTCATTACTTGTAGCCAGTGTTGCCAACTGAACTAAAAAAATGCAGATGATTATTTATTTATTTAAACCTAAAAAATTAATTGTCCTGATTGACTGATTGACTAACTGATTCATCAATGCAGAGATTGAAACATGAGGATAGTATTATTTTATTAGTCAGTCAGATTGCCAATCTGACACAGTGCTGGTAAAGTGATATCTTCATTACTTGTAGCCAGTGTTGCCAACAGAACTACGAAAATGCTGATGATTATAAATATATTTTATTTTTATTTCAACCCGTAAAAACAAATATTCTGACTTAATTGACTGACATGATTGCAGAACCCAAACTACTACTTCTTGAAACATGAAATTATGACAGTACTATGCGCATTCGTCAGTCAGTCAGACTGCCAATCTGAAACAATGCAGGTGAACTGATCTCTTCATTACTTGTAGCCAGTGTTTTAACGCAATACAAAAATACAGACTAAATATAGTTTGATTTTCTTATTAACTTTTGGTACGTAGGCTATTAAAAGCTGAAAATAATCCTCTTCCTTAGGCATTCGGGTTAAAACTAACTGCGCCACACTAAAATGTTCTGATGTTTTTAACTTATTTTACTAACGTGTCATGATGAAAAACATTAAATATTTACAAAGTTTGTAGCTTTGTCAGTTTTTGTTACGTTCTATCTAATATATTTGTCTAGCATTTTCTTTATTTGTATACAGGGTGATTGGAAATTCGATGCATTCCCTGAAGGTGGTTGAGAGGGCCATTTCAACATATTCTTCCATGGAACCAGGGGTCGGAAATGATTGGTTACAAAATTATTGGGACTTTTGATTTTTAAAGAAAATTTCCCGATTTCAACTTTAAAGTCATGCAGAAAGCTAATAAACCGTTTTATGCATAGATTTTTGACATGATCTCATAGTGAATGAATAGACAATCATTTTAGTTACAAGTTTAGTTAGAATACTCTTCTTTTTTAAAATACAGCGCCAAAACAATATTTTTGGTGGAAAGGATTTTTCAGCATTCATGGTAATCTACTGTAAAAATCACTATGGAATAATCCATAAACTTCATAACAGAGTTCTCTGTTTCATTAGCTAACCGAAAAGTACAATAATCTACAATCAAACATGTTTTCGCAAAAATAATTAGCATTAATGCAAAAAGCGGCGTGCGAAACAAGGCAATTGACTATGGTCGGTCGACTACGTCAAAGTCAGCAAACTGTTTCAGACAACTTTTTCAAGTCGTGGTCTAATGGGTGGAGCATTCCCCTCAAGTCTGTGGTTCCAGGTTCGATTCCCGTGAGTTGACCTACAAGGTTGATATTCAACACTTTGTAATTTTCCCAGTTTGGTTTAAAAAATCACGTTGAACCACCTGATTGTCCGTAAGAAAATATCGTGCTCCGAGCATATTAAACCATCGGCCTCGATTGATGTCTAATAAACGCAGACGGTGGTTGTAACACTACTAGCAGAGGTCTAATACTTGTAGAAGGTGGTTTAAAAACTCCGACAAAGATTTATCATTTCAGTTTTTAGGCTGTTTTAAGCTCAAGGCTCCATTTCTGAATGTCAATCCAAATCCGTGCACGGAAATCTAAAACAGAGTGGTCTAACCATTCGTATTACACGTTCTACTACTCGACACTTTAAAATTAGGGTTTGTGTGAATTTATTGGGTGTTATAAATTAATAAGTTTGTAGGACATGGTAGAGCACAATTAGTAGCAGATTTTCGCTGCGATTGGATTACGACAATTCAAATGAGCTCTGAGCTTTAAACAACTAAACTGAAATAA